>CANYBF010522468.1:0-11595 GCA_948192965.1 Dalechampia spathulata
AGTGAACAAAACATATCAAAATTGATTGTCATATGGTTAGAAATAGCATGAAAGAAGGGTTAATCAAAGCGAAGTACATCAGAACCACAGACCAAGCAGCTGACTTAATGACTAAGTCTTTGGGGGCTTCGAAATTCCAGAATTTACTTAACAAGATAAAACCAGCGTTCACAGATCTGGTCTTGTCTTGTGGGGGGAGTGTGAAGAAGGAAGCGACGGATGAAAGAAGAAACCAATTGGTTACAGCAGAGAGAAATGAGAAGGATGAAGGAGCTGATGAGGAAAGAGAAAGCCAAATAGTTACGGGGAAAGGAAACGACAGACTAATCAATGAAGGCGTGAAGCAACGTGTTGCAGCTATCAAGGAAGAAAAAGGAAAGCGTATGGAAGAAGCCTTAGATGATTCTGGAAGAGGAAATACGGCACCGTTTAAGGGGAATAAAATTGTTATAACAAAATAGTGCCACGTATGGACATATGCAGTGCATATATAGACAGGCTACGATTAAAATACAATTCAATATATTCCAAATATTTCCTTTTATAGTTTTTACACACATTTATTTATGATTATGCTTTATTATGTGATTTTATTTATTTTGAGAATCTAATATTTTTAAATCACACATTTTTTATGTTTTAAATTATATAAATTTTATTTTTGACATTAATCTCTTATTATTGAAAAGGCAAAATACATTTTAAAGTCTTTGTACTTTTTTCTTTCTGTTTACATCTAGGCCCAACTTCAGAGTTTGTAATAACCAAGTCCCTAATTAACTTCACGCACAATAAGCATTTATCTGGAAGAAAGGAAAGTCAGGGAGGAAGTAAAATAAAGAGCAAAAATAATTATGAATTTTTTTTTTGAAAACTAAAGGAAAATATAGAGAGAAAAGAAAATAAATGTTATTTTTCTTCATATCTATTAGTCTCCTTAAATTGGAAAGAAAATGTTTAAAATAGAAAGAAATTTTATTATTTATTCATAATTTTATTTTTATTTATTTTTATTTTTATTTTTATGCATAAAAATAAAATGATTATTACATTCAAATAATTATTTTTCACTTTTATTTTTTTTCTCTTTTCCAAATATGCGAAGGAAAAATATTTTTCTTTATTATTATTATTTTTAACTGCAGATCATATTTACGCGCGGAGTCTGAGAGCTTCAATATGTCCTTGTGCTTTGTCATTTACAAGGTTTATCCTGGTTTAGGAGTCTGCGGCCAGTCAAGGCACTACATGACCGGCAGGCCTCCACCCAAATTACAAAGCAACAAACTACAAACAAACAAATACAAGAAACAAATCCAACCTACCAGTTGAGAAAATCTTTAAATACCTTAACTATTCCTAATCCAACACCATATCATAATCATATCCGCTGTTAGGAAATTCCTCATCTAATGAGGATTCTGATAACAGTCATCCTCCTCTTCACCTGCACTCTCGTGACAAAACCACCACTTGTCACGGCTTCGATCAATGTTTGGCCAAAACCAAGAGTCTTGCAATGGCAACACCCACAAACAGCAACGTTTCTCTCACCGAACTTTACCATCACCATCGCCTCACCCACCAACCACCACAACCACCAATTCTCTTACCTCTCTGTCGCCGTTGACCGGTACCTTCACCTTAGCCGAACAGAACATCACCAACCTCTCATCAACTCTTCCATTAACATTTCCAACACATACCCACCACTGAAAACTCTCTTAATTACTGTCTCCGACCCCACAGCACCGCTTCACCATGGTGTCAACGAGTCCTACACGCTAAACATCCCGGCAATTGATTCCAATGCTGCTGCTAGTATGAATTCTGACACCGTGTGGGGTGCAATGCGAGGCCTGGAAACGTTTTCGCAGCTTGTATGGGGCAATCCATCACGTGTTCCTGTTGGGATATATGTGTGGGATACTCCGCTTTTTGGGCATAGAGGAGTGATGTTGGATACGTCAAGGAATTATTATCCTGTTAATGATATAATGAGGACTATTAGTGCTATGAGTGCTAATAAACTGAATGTATTTCACTGGCATATCACTGATTCACATTCCTTCCCGATCGTATTTCCTTCCAAGCCTGAGCTTGCTGACAAGGGTTCTTATGGAAATAACATGCAGTACTCTCCTGATGATGTTGCTGATATAGTAAGGTTTGCTTTGGAACATGGAGTCAGGGTTTTGCCTGAAATTGATTCTCCTGGTTAGTAGTTTACTTTTTTTTGGTTTGTAGATTTCATCACCATACATGCATTTCTAATGAATCCTATGATTGTGGACATCCGGAATTTTTCTGATCAATTAGAAACTAACTATAACATAGTCTGTGTATGTGAATTTAGATGAGTCTGTGTATGTGAATTTAGATGATCATATTAATTAATTCAATAATCCATTGGAGCAATTGTTGGTGTTTGAAATGAGGCTGCAAAATTGTGTTGTTGCAGCTGAAAAATGGAACGGGAAATCTGTGTGGCTGCAAAACTCATACATATAAACTGCAAAATCAAGCAATTAAAACATAAAATGATTGTTTGCCATAAAAATGAGTTTGCAAAGCACATAAGTCTTCGCGGCAGAATTTCTAAAGAGGAAACCTACTAGGGGGTTAGCCATACTTATAGTATAAAAGCTCTGTTACCAATGATTTTAACTTAAGATAGAAGAAAGCTACACTATCTAAACCTGAGATGGGCTGTAAATCTAATACAAAAATGAATATCATTAAAACTTTGTATACTGACCAAGTTCTATCCACAATTCTAGTAGTAATTTTACTTTGCTTCAACAGCGATGTATTAATATGAACTGAGTTGGGTCTTTTTAGAATGCGCATCTTCCTAGATGCTATAGAAAAATTGCTCCATTTAAATTATTCTATGAAAGTGCTTGTTAGACAATTTATTGGCAAATATTTTTAACTGTTAAAACAAAAGGTTCCTTTAACAAACAAAAAAAATGGTGAAATAATTAAAAATGTAGGATATCAGTGGCATTACTTTACACCAGATTCTTAAGAATATAATAATCCTCATCTACTCTTATTCATCTTATTGAAGGAATCTATTTCTTTGTTTTGCTTAAAACTCTCTATGGTAGATAATGTGTTCTTTGTAGTGTTCTTTTGATTTGGTGGAGTATCATTGACTTCTATGAGTGTTCCATTGTAATCACTTCTAATCATGAAGTGACTTAAGTGTCCAGTAGTTAATTCACAGGTATTCTTGAGAAATTTATCTTCCTCGTAGCGACTTCCTCCATTCGCGTTTTCTTGTTGTGTTTATATGCTAGCATTGTTTCTACTGCCAATCATTTGTCAAATAACTTGGCACTTTCTCATAGTTGTTTACAAGCTGTTGCATGTCAGCCGAGCTTTCTATGTGATGGTAATATTACTAGGAACAGAGTCGATAGAATTTAACCGTTCATCTTTCCTGTTGCTACAAAATCTTACAGTTAGCTTCTTGTTTGTGAGGGAACACCTAGAGAATGCCAGCCATATCATTTGTTATCTCATCCATTGTCCTTAAAGTAACAATCTTAAACAAGTGGGGACCTTCTTAGCTGTTTAATTTGGTATATAACATGAATGACCTGAAGCTTTAGTGAAAGTGGACTTTAATATTAGATGGTTTAAGTTTTGAAATCTACAATTGAGCAGCGGGCGCTAAAGAAATTTGCACAAGCATAATCATGTGATTTGACTCATTTTTGTTGATTGTATATGAAATGACTAATCGGTTGAGCGTCAAAATATTTTGGAAATGCAGCACATACAGGATCGTGGGCTGGTGCCCACCCAGACATCGTGACATGTGCAAACATGTTTTGGTTCCCAGCTGGGGCAGATATTCTTGCATCTGAACCAGGAACTGGCCAATTAAACCCACTAAAACCTGAGACCTACCAAGTTCTCAAAAACATCATGGCTGATGCGGTGACCATGTTTCCTGAACCATTTTACCATGCTGGAGGTGATGAGATTGTACCAGGATGCTGGAAAACAGACCCAGATATTCAATCCTTCCTATCAAATAATGGAACTCTCAACCAACTGTTGGAGACCTTTGTCAATTCTACTTTCCCTTACATTGTATCACTCAATCGTGCCGTTGTATACTGGGAAGATATTTTGTTGGGTAATGTCAAGGTAGATGCTTCGTTTCTTCCTCCTCAACATACCATTCTACAAACATGGAATAATGGTCCAAACAATACGAAATTGATTGTATCTGCCGGTTACAGAGCTATTGTTTCATCTTCAGAATTCTATTACTTAGATTGTGGGCATGGAGGCTTTCTTGGCAATGATAGCCAGTATGATCAGCCCTCAACAAGTAAAATTGAAGGAAATGGCGGGTCATGGTGTGGACCCTTTAAAACCTGGCAAACTATCTATAACTATGACATAACATATGGGCTGAGCGAGAAGGAAGCTGAACTAGTACTAGGCGGTGAGGTGGCTTTGTGGTCAGAGCAAGCAGACCCAATAGTTTTGGATGCACGTCTTTGGCCGAGAACTTCAGCTATGGCTGAGACTCTATGGTCAGGAAATAGGGATGAGAGAGGTAAGAAGAGGTATGCAGAGGCAACGGATCGTTTAACCGAGTGGAGATACAGAATGGTGAGCAGAGGAATCGGAGCTGAACCCCTTCAACCACTTTGGTGCATTCGAAACCCGGGCATGTGCAACGCAGTTCAGTGATTAGTTTAAATGTAAAAGTGTTGAGCCTCTGATATGAAAGTTGGAAAACTGTGGAATATAATTGAAGTTATGATTCTGTCGTTTCTACAGTTGCATATTTCGTTATCTCACCAGTATTAGCGTCTCATTCTAATTTTTGCATGGTCTCCACTATAAAATTATCCATAGATTCATTAATAGTATAATGATTAATAGTATAATGATGTGTGTTAATTTTCATTAAATATTAAGTATTTATTGATTTTATATTAATTATATGTAATTATTATTAATCATTAGTATCATAAATAACGACTAATTATGTTATTAATAGATCTATAATCATACATGATATGACCATACAAGAATTTCTCTTGCTCTAACTTCAATAATTTTTACTCTAAAAATAGCATCATCTAAAAAGTATAAATCAAAATATTATTCTAACTTCAATAATTTTTACTCTAAAAATAGCATCATCTAAAAAGTATATATCAAAATATTATTCTAACTTCAATAATTTTTACTCTAAAAATAGCATCATCTAAAAAGTATATATCAAAAAATTAATATTGATATATAATATATATGATCAAAAATTAATAAATATAAACATTTAAATATTTTATGAAATTAATATTAATAGGATATGAGTAATAAAATTATAAAAAATTCATGGATTAATATTGATTAGTCCATGACATAAATCAATCATAATGAATAAGTTGAGAGAATAGGCTCTCTAATCTATTATACATTTTTTTTTTTACATTTATCACATCTTTTGATGGGTGCCATGGAGATCTGGACATGTCTACACAGAGGAGGTTAAATGAAAGTAAATAAACAAGTTGATATAGTTATTCGGTGCCCCTTTAAATTTAGAGGCTAAGTGACGTTTTGCCCCAGGTAAAGGGGCTCCCTATGCATTATGTCTTTTTGATTGAGTTAGAACTTAGCTGCTTCACAGAGTTGATGATGCATGAAATTGAAGGGTACAGAATTCAGGTACATTAACGTTGTCATCAAAATCTGTTGAAGGAAAGAGAAAAGAAAAGAAGCAAAAAAAAAACTAAAATGGCTTAGGCATTTTGGTGAGCGGCCTTTCACATGCAAGCTTAGCCTGCTGCAGAAGAAGTTTCGGTCCAGCCCTCTTCTGATCCAGACTTCAACCAAGACCCATTTCACCCTTCAACATTTCCAAGGAGAAACTGGAGTCTAAAGGAGTCTCACAAGAGGAAGATGCTGTTAGGACAAGTATTGTTATATTTATCATTTGTAACAGTAGACTAGTAACCGCATTTACCTTCATTTAGATATCTTTATCTCCTCTGATTGTATCGCATTATAGAGAATAGTAATACATGAAAACTATAACAGACGATAAATTAGTTTACAGATGCTTGCTAAACTGCATGTTGCCAATGGCTATGCGTGATGGATTAAGGCCTTGAGATATTGAGAAGGTTGTCATGACGAGAGTGTCCATGACTGGTGTTTCCAAATAGTAGAAGTAATATTTGATTATCCTAATTGCTTTATCGAGGCACTCAACTTGTACAAAGTTTCAAAGCTGTTTGGAATGCAAAAGCAGAAAGCAGAAATATATCGAAATGCGTATTCTGAGAGAACCATAAGAAAGGCAGATCCAGAAGGAACCTGGAATAGGTGCTCCACGACAATGCAATACTTGCAAGTAATAACCTGGCAGGTACATCTTTTTTTTTTTTTTTAATAATATCGTATAGTGGAGTTTATCGTAAAATAGAATGATGGTTGAGATATCTATTCAAGTGACAAATTATTCATAAAAAAGTGATGAGCCAAACATATGTAAGAACAGTCAAAGGAGGAAATAAATCAGAATCACTACGAATGCATAGGGAGATTTTGCATTGGTAAAAGATAGCTTACCCAGTATGAAAAATGGAACATTTACATGACTTGCGTATTTGATTCAATTGAACCCAAAAACTACAAAATTAGAAAAAATAACTATTTAACCTTTAAAATTAATGTCCTATATTAAAAACTTGAAAAAAAATCCATAATTTAATATTTTTATTAAATTATACAATTTTTTTCTTTCATTTAATTTAATATTTTTTCGATAAATTTATTTTCATAATAATTATTTTTATTAAAATTTTAAATTAAACATTCCTTAAATTTCTATTAAAATATAAATAGTTACTTATTTAGTTTCAAATAATACTACATACAAACAAGCATTTTTATTTAAATTATAAAAATTAATTAAATAAAAATATTACTTATATGAAAGAAGAATTATATAATTTAATAAAAATTTTAAGTTATGAATATATTTGTTATAGAGTATTTGAAAAACTTTTTAGAATATGATGATTAATTTTAAGGGTTAAAATAAAATTTTCAATTTTATTTTAAATTTTAATAAATTGAATTGAACCAAAGGGGTAATTTAGTAAAAAAATATTAAAAGGGTTAATTGAACTTTAATTATAAATTTATGGGGGAAATTAAACTTTATTCAAATATTTTTATTTTAAATAATTAAAATAATATTTTTTATGATAATATTATATTTCAATTCTAGTTTCATTCTGTCACATCCTGAATGTAGTGGTTCATTGTGCATTCATAAATTGATGTTATGTTGTATTTTATATGTTATTGGTGTGAAAATGATATGAAATTATGATTATGTTGATAAGTATATGATAAGAATTGAGTTAAAACTCAAAAGAGGAAATTGAAAATTTTGCTGAAACCATTGAAATGGACCCTAAACGGCACTAAAATGATGATTTCTATGTTAAAAATATTGAATTTGATTGAATGATTTTGATCATAGTGCTTGTATTAACTTAAATTAAATATATGCAAATTTTGAAAATTTTGAATTAAAAATTAATTATGATGTCATAATTAGGTAATGGTGATGTAAGCGAGTGAAATTAATTATAATTTTTATTGGAAAAAAAAATGATGAAGTAATGATGAATTAATATAATTAGATAATAAAAAAATAAATATGAGAAAAGGTAAAAGTATTAATTTTAATCATGATGTCATTATGATATCATAATTGCTAAAAATAATGTCATAATTAAGAAAATAGGAAATTAGTGTTATGGAAGATAATAAATAGATAAATATTAATAGATAGAATAATTTAGAATATATTTTAAATAGAATAAGTAAATGGAAGTGAGATTGGTATTTGGAAAAGTTGTATAGGAATTGGAAAAATAGTTTTGAAAAAGGTGTTAGTGGATGGAGAGAGAGTGTAAGAATATTAATTAAATTGGTTTGGGAAAATTGTTGGAAGGTATTTATAATTAAAATATGATGTATTAGAGTGAATAATATGAAATTTAAGAAATAGGATTGGTGGATTTAAGCAAAATACAAAAATATATAAGTTTAAGGGCTAAAAGGGGTAGTTTGGAGGAATATAGGGACTAAATTGAAAATTTATCCAATTGGACTCCATTTCATCCAAATTTCTTTCTCATTTAACCCTAATTTAAATAATGCATCTGAAACATTATTTGGCCGACACCCTACTTCCTTTTCCTTCCACTCATTCATTCTTTTCTTATCCTCTTTCATCTCTTATCTCCTTCTTAGCCTCTCACTTCTATCTAACCTATTTTCTTCATTTTCTTTCAAACTAGCTGACTTCTTCTTCATATTTCTTCTGCAACTTCATAATCTTACAAGTTTTAAACAAAAGACTTAAGTTCAAGACAAGATAAATCCATTTTCTTCTTGTTTCTTCATGAGAGCGCATGTATCTCCTTCAACCAAGCAAAAACTGTAAGCTCTCTTCTTTTTGCTTGGTTTTTCAAGTTTTAAGCTAATCTAGTGTTTAATCTTCAAGTCAAGGTCAAATACATGCATGTTTGAGTTCATTAAAAGAGTGACCAAAACTCTTTCGTAAGGTACTACAAGAGTAAGTTAAGATTTCTTTAGTTTTTAGTGATTTGGTTATAAATCGAAACTCTTTTGAACTAAACCTTCTTTGTTTGCTTAGATCTAACTTATTTTAGTGCATGCATATGGGTTAAGATTGTAGATCTACAAAGAGGAAGCAAATAGGTGGAGAACCATACCAATTTGGAGCTTAAGAGCAAAAAGGGTCATTATAAGTGAAGATTTGGGTTATATAGTTTGAAAGGTGAGTTGGTAAGTATAAGTTAGCTATAGATTTGTTTGATTTGTGAATTTTGGTGGATTTTTAGTTGCTGGCCGAATGATACTCATTTTATTGATGGATTTCGGTTTTTATTTGATGATTAGGAAGCTTAGGATTGTAAAATACAAGTAATAAGATGGTTTGGTGTTGTGTGGGTGAGTTGTGTTGATTTTTTTTAGATTGGTTGAAATATTCAATGAATAAATTAAGGATAGGTAAGTTTAAAATGAGTTTTAGATGATAATTTAATAAAAATAAAAGATTATTATAAAAGAAATAAGGAAAATTAAGCTTAAGATGAGTTAAAAATGGATGAATTAAGACTTATTATCACTTAAAGAATATATGACTTAATAATTTTGAATAAAATGGTAAAATTTAAGTATGACTTAATAAAATTACTTCTAATTAAGGTTAAATGATGTTTTAATGTTAAGTTAATAAGAAAGTTATAAAAATGTGGGTTTAAAAGAGCATAAGGTAAGCATGTTGGTTATTTTAAGGCTTAATTTTCATTATTAATATGTTTAGACTTTGAAAATTATGAATTACGGAATATGTTAAGTTAATAAAATGTTATGTCATAAGAAATAAAGTTTCAATGAAGGTAATATTAAGAACTATTAAGTTAACATTAAGTAAAACGGGTTAAAGTGGATTTTAGAAGAATTGAAATTTTAAATGTTAAGATTTGTGAGTATTCGGGCATATTGAAAACAATGGACAAAATGGATATTTAATTAAGTGTATAAATGGTATTTCAAAGGTTTAATTAAGTTATAATAAATAATATAAGTTGGGTTAATAAAGGTTAAAAAGGATTGATTTAAATTGAGCTTATAAGGAGGTATAACTTGAGATGAATAAATATGATTTAAAAATGAGTTTACTTTTAAAACTAAAAAGGATATTTAAATATAATAAAAATTATTAAAGGTTTATTTAGGTTAATAATGGGATGACAAATTTAGATTAAGTCAAATTATGAAATAAGTAACTTAAGAATGCTTATGCTAAGGTTAAGGAGGTTGTAATGAAATTTATGATTATGATTACTATATGGACTAAAATGATTTAGGATTTAAGAATATTAAAAGAATTAAGAAGATCATTAAGTTATATGATTTTGTTTTAGTGAGAATTTAAGTAAGGATTATAACATGAGTAACAGAATCCTTAAGAGACTAAGTATACTTGAATCATGGAATAAACCTATTTGGTTGATTTCATATATATGTAATAAGTTAATGATTAGATAGTATATAATTGAATTGGATAAGTAAAATGTTAATTAAGAATATGATTTATGGTAATACCTAAGGCAGGAATATTGAATATGTTAAGATAATTGAATCTGATTGTAATAGTAAGGTAATGATACTATATTAACCAGAACTAAATGATTAAATTATGAGTAGACATATGTAATGTTATTGGACCTGAGACTAATAATAGATAATAGAAGACTATTTAAGTCAAATTATAATTTATATAGTCACTGGTTATGAGTTAAATTAATTAAAGATTATAATTTATTGATATTGGGTTTTGATAATGATATATGATATGAGGTTAAGTATGTATTGATAGAGTTTTAGAATATTATTAAGATATGACTGATATCTAAATTAATTAAGAGAATACTGTTTAAATTGCTAACTGATCTTAAGGAAATAGGATTATTAAGAACCTGTTAACAGGAAACTAAGAGAGAACTATTTATTACATGACTAAATGAATTCTGATACTAAATGTATCCCTATATACCCAAGATATTTTTGAACTCAAACTGATATTAGAATTTGAGATTAGACAAGAATAGTAATAAGAACTATTAGAGCAATATAAACAGGATTTTAAGAGGTAATTAATAATATGATATTAACTGATTTAAGTTAGCATATAATTAAGACTATCATACTAAATTATAACTTAACAACAACAAAGTTTTAACAAAATCTTAATTAAGTTACAAATTATAAATATAATATGAATTAGAGTTTAAATGATAATAGTTTAATAAATAGTTGATTAACTATAAGCTATTTGGTAAAAATATTTGCATATTTATTAAATGGAGATAAGAACTTATTTTTAAACAATAAGGAATAGTTTTTAATAAGAGGTAAATAAAATAAACTATTTTACAGGTTATTAATCAAGATGTTATAAGGAAGTAAATAAGACATACATTACAGAGATGTTATTAACTGTCTTATTTTAGTTCAAGCATAGAAAAGAGATGAGAAGCATTTATTTTATAAATATAAAATTATTTATGATATTATTAGAATAAAGTTGATTTAAAAGACTATTAGGTATGATTAAAGTTTAGAATCTGATTTAAGTTATGATACAATATTATATAAACAAAAATAAGATGATGATAATTTTATGAATTAATAATGACATAGTAACTGTTAAGTTATTTAATGAATGAATTATATTAGAAATAAAGGAATAAATGAATTAAAATAGAAAATGATGATAAAATGGTATTAAAAAAAATAGAATGACTTCAAATAAAATAAGTTATTACTAAGGTCAATATTAAGCAGTAAACTTAAGGAAACAAATTAGAAATGATATTGAATTATTCAGTGGTATATAAATATAAGAATGATAAAGGATGAATTTAATTACTAATAAAAGATTAATATTGATTTTGAAATAGGTAAACCAGTGGAAAATATTCATGAATCATCCAAGGATAT
>CANYBF010522693.1:0-15630 GCA_948192965.1 Dalechampia spathulata
TATGATTCGATGCCAATTGGTCCAAGCTTCATGATGTTTGATGAATTATGTGAATTGATAAAGCTTTCATGCATGAGATGAATGATTGGTAATGATGTGATAATGCAAACATGCATGGAAAGGAAAGAGGAATGGAAAATGAGAGAAAAGAAAGAATGAATGAGGGCAGAGCTCAGCTCTGGGCACACTGGATCAATATTACATGGGATTCCTTCGGGAATCAATATATATATATATTCTCCTGAGATAGGAGATGGATAAAGAGTGCAGGGCACTCAGATAAATAGCCTCCTGAGATGGGAGATGAGTACCAGTACCTATCAGGATCCAGTGTGTGCGACAGGAATGTGCACATTTACAGGAAAACAAAAGTGAATGAGGGAAAGAGGATTGAGAGTGAATGCGAGATGCATTGACATTTGCATTGCATATGATGTTTATTGATGGATTGCTTATGTTTAATGATTGATTATATGTGTTTCTAGCACCACTGAGTTTATCTCAGCGTTTGTCATTTGATGAACGTAGGTTCAGAGCACATAGGGGAGCCATCAAGGAAGGACTAGAGGTCGTCAGCTGAGATAAACATATCTCATTTTGGTATGAGGACTTCTGTGGTATACTTCGGCGTCTATGTGTTTGTGTAGCTAGAGTATGGCAGTAGTGTTGTATTTCATGTATAGCTTTTGGTGGTTTCTGTATACACTCACTATATGTATATATAACAGGTTTTAATTAAATGTAATATGAGATTGCCTGTTGATGTTCAAGTTTATTTTTGAGTGTATGTTTGGAATGGATCCCGGGTTTATGTATGCACATCACATCGTTTCTGCAGCACAACCACCATTAGGCTTAGAGTGTGTCCCCATACGATGTTCATTGAGGTATCCCTTGTAGTGCCGGCATTGGTCTTCTTCTGGGGGCCGCTGTCTGTGCTACGGGAGCATGTCCTCCTGGGTATGGGCCGGGTGTGACAAGATCCTTCTTATTTTCCTTGCTTACGAGCCATGAAAGTCAAAATATGTCTCCCATTCATATTGGCTTGTTAGTTGAGTATAAACTTTGAGCTCTAACTAAACATTAAGTCGTATTTAGCCAAATCGTGATGATAATAATGGAAAAATTATTCCATATTACTTTTACATTGTTAAAAAATATGGGCAATGAATATATATATATATATATATATATATATATATATATATATATATATATATTTATATATATATATTTATGAAATAAAAATAGCTATATCAACATTTTTTTACATATTACATTATCATCAATAAGTACTAAATCCAAACTAATTAATTCAAGATTGTTTATAGTATTAAAAGCATCTCACATTCTATATACTCACACCTTAGTACTCTGATCCTCTTTATTCATATTAAGATATAAAAGTAAATAATATATCATCTATATCCACTAAATATCCAATTGATTAAAATGTAATAATATATCATCTATATTTACTAAATATCCAATTGATTAAAATGTAATAAAAAATGAATAAGCAATTTCCATGTTATACTTATATATACACAAGAGAAACATCAACATAATAGGAATATCAAATTTTATAATTTAATATCTAAGTATTTAACATTAACTATAGGAAGAGAAAGGTATTCACAAAATGAAAAGCTGAAATATAATAGGGTATAATAAATATCTACATCATATATGAGTATAGAGAGAAAATGAAATATAAATATTATAGGAATATTTAAGGTCACAATTCAATAAACAATTAATTAACAATATTTATTAAAGAAAATGAAAGATCTATAGAAAATTAATGGATAAAAATCAAAAGAGAGATATAGATGACTAATAAAATAAAAAACAAAGTCAAAAGTTAAAATCATGGAATTGTTAAATGTATCACATAAACAAATAAAACTTATAAACACAAAATGTAAATATGTCAATACCTAATTATATATATATATATATATATATATATATATATATATATATATATTAATTATATAATATTATTATTATCAGATTTTCATCACTACAAATTACTATAAATTTTTTAGCCTATTATTTTACCATTTTATAATTATTTCCAATATTTTTTAAATCTCAATAAAATTCTATTATGATATATATTACAATGAAAATTTTTTTGTTTAAAAATTCTATTATTATATGTATCATTTAAAATTTTACTGCAATATATAATTTTAATGCTAATAAAAATATGCTATTATATATATCATTTTTATAATATGAATTTTATTGCCTTAAAATTTTATAATTATATATATCATACAAAATTTTATTATAACATATAATGTTAGTTATAATATAATTTTATTATTAAAAATATGATTTTTATAATAAACTTTTTTATCATATTAAAATTTTATTATTATACGTATTATTTTAAATTTTTATTACAACATATAATCTAAGTAATATAATAATATTTTGTTATTATTCAAATTATTAAAATTTTTTATTATCATCCATCATATAAATTTAATTCATTTACAATATGATTAATTAATTATACATTTTTTTCAAATAATTTTTATATTATAGTTCACATTCTTATATTATATATGATGTTAATATATTTCATTCATAATTAATCATATGAAATAAAAAAATTTTATATTGTAATGTTTATCATTTAAGTGAATTGATATGTTTACAATTACTTAATTTTAATAATTTTTATTTCTATGGAAAGTTAAAATTATTAATAATTATAAAATTTTTATTATTATTTAAATTAAAATTTATAATAAATTATATAAAAATTGATATTTTAATTAATATTCTTATGAAAATTTCAAATACATTAATATTTGTTTATACTATCTTAGTTTTATTATATTTTATTTTAATTAATATTATTTAATTATATTTTATTTTACATTATATTTATAATATTTTATATTTATATTATTTAATTATTAATTAATTATATTTTAATAACATAAATACAATAGGCATATGCATTGAGAATGAAAGTTTTAGTTGATTGTATAGGTGTAAACGAGTCGAGTCGAGCTTTACTTTGCTCAAACTTGGCTCATTTATAATCGAGCCAAGCTTGAGCCAAGTTTTTCAAAATTTTTGATGTATCGTAAGCTTAAACGAGCTTAATCAAGCGTAATAGAGATAAATTATAATTTATTTTTTATTTAAAAAATAAAAAAAATTATTAATAAAAGTATTATATTTTATAAATATTTATGATTTTATATCAATAATTAAATTAAAAAATATTTTTATACATTTATATGATTATAAATCTATTGATTATATATCTAAAATTAAATTTTTCTACATAAATTAATGAGTTAGTTCACGATCTTCTTATCGAGCCAGCTCACGAGCTCAAATGAGTTGAGTATTGTCTAGTTTGAGATTGGCTCATTTATTAAATGAACTTAAATGAGCTTTTATCGAATCAAGTTTTGAGTAGTTCATGAATGATTCAGCTCATTTACACCCTTAGTTAATTATATATTTAAATTTAAAAAGATATAACATATAGATAATAAAGATACAAATTTTTGGTATTGTTGTAAAAAAGATATGAAGCACAACTTACTATGCAAATGCTAAATTTGAAAAATTTTCTTATTTTTATTTTATAAATTGAACTTCTCCAAGTGATATAAATGTTCATGGATAAGATTTATTTAAATCTAATTTATATATAAAATGAATAAATAAAAATTAATTGATATAAGATGAATTAAATTTTTATTATACTGGTCCATCTATTTTTATATATTGAAAGATGATTGGTGGTATACCCATCAAACATTATAATTAAGTATGGGAAATTATTAGAGTGCAATTTCTTTCTAGACAATATTTGCCATAAAGCATATAAAATAAAGAAGTGAAAGAGATGGTAATTACTCAAGAATTTGATGTTGAAGTGATGAAGATGAGCATACCCATTTTCTATTGCATTCTAAATCTTTTATCATCAATAATGTCAATTGCCAAATTCAAAACCACGTATAAAACTTGCAATTTCTAAAACATTCTAATAATACAAACATCGATTGCTTTGTTTATTTGGTAGCATTAGACGTTGTTGACATGCCTATTGAAAAATGGATCAGATAAAGTAGGGCTACAGCTAATAATTTGAGAAAAATAAAGATAAAGATACATAGATTTTACATGAAACCCTCAAACAAATTAGGATAAAAACCACAGACAAAGGATCAAAGAATTTTATTAAAAAAAAAGGAGTTACAAACTTTCTATAAAATACTATTTATTATTATTTTTGCTTTGTGGGATGATTATTTCCTTAATACCTTTGCCTATTTATAGGCGAGGGTTACGTAAATAAGATCATGTAACATAGCTGTCTCTAGGAAATTTTTTTTATATTTTTTCTAACTTTACGATGCCCCACCTCATAATTTCAAAAATTATGGGTGCTGTATCTCACAATCTTCCACTTGAAGATTTGATTGAGGATCAATCAGATCTTCACATCATTCTTTCTTCCTTAACTTTCTATGCTGTTTATACTTTTGTCAGGCCACTAGAGGATCGACATCAGATAAACTTGTTAGTGTTAACTGCTTTTTTCATAAAGTCTGCTAGGTTGTCTTTAGTATGAATTTTCTACATATACACTATGCCCTCTTCCACTTTCTCTCTAACGAAGTGATACTTGACTCGTATGTAATTTGACTTAAATTGAAAAGCTAGATTCCAAGATGCAAGACACTCTGACTGTTACAAAATAAAGAAATCTTTTCTTGTTCATGCTTGAGTTTCTCCATTATCATTTTCAACCATACTGCTTATATTGTTGATATTGCCACAATTGACTGCAGTTTTGATACCCAGCTCATGGCTCCATCAGTAAGTGTAAACACATACCCGTGGAAAATTTACTTCTATTAGGATCACTTGTATAATTTGAGTCAACATATCCTTTGATAATAAAGTTTGATCCTCCATAACACAAAGCAACATCTGAGGTTCCCTTAATATGTCTTAAGATCCTCTTCACAACATTCCAATGCTCTCTACCAGGATTTGCTATATACCGACTTACTACTCCTACTGTATGTGCAATGTCTAGTCATGTACAAATCATCGCAAACATTAGACTCCCCACTACTGATGCATATGGTACTCGAGACATTTCCATCATTCCTTCTTCATTGCTAGGACTCATACTGTAGGATAATTTGAAACTAACAGAAAATGGGGTAGAAATTGACTTACAATCTTTCATATTAAAGCATCGTAGAACCTTCTTTAAATAATTTTTTTGTGAAAGTTAAATCTTCCTATTATTTTTATCTCGGTGAATTTGCATCCCTAAAATCTTGTTTGCTGGTCCCAAGTCCTTCATTTTAAATTCCATAGCCAACTACACCCTCAATTCTTTAATATGATCTTTATTGATACATACAATAATAAGATAATTAAATCACTTTTACCAAACCTTTTGAAATATGCACAAGGGTCTTAATTAAGTTTGTTGTATCTAAGGCTCATGATAAAGGAATCAAATCTCTTATACCAACACCTCAATGCTTGCTTTAAACCGTATAGTGATTTGTTCAACCTACAAATTAAATTTTGTTTTCCTTTTTCTTCAAAACTTTATGGTTGGAGCATATAAATCTCTTCTTCAAGATCTCCATGAAGAAAAGCTGTTTTCACATCTAGCTATTCTAGATGTAAGTCAAATATAGTACACATTGCCAGAATTACTTGAATAGTTGTCAGTCAAACCATAGGGAAAATATTTTATTAAAGTTAATCCTCTCTTTCTGAGTATATCCTGCCACTATCAATTTTGCACAAAACCATTCCACTTGATCATCGCTATTTATTTTGATCTTAAAAACCCATTTGTTAGTAATGATCTTTCTTCCTTGTGGTAGTGTTACGAACTCCCAAGTCTTGTTCTTATGCAAAGCTTCCATTTCTTCTTACATTGCTGCCATCCAGTGAGATGCATCTGAACTACTCATTACTTCTTGGAGAGTTGATAGCTCCCCTTCCTCAGTTAGAAGATGATATGCAATATCAATACCCATAACATAATCATTATGCTAAGGTAGTATAGATTTTGCACGTTTGCCCTTTCAAAGTTTGGCCTCTTTAGACTCGGTTGGCTCTTCTTCCTCGTGCTTTGGTGCTGCTTTAGAAAAATCTTTTTTTATAAACTTCTTTTCCACCTGTATAGTTGTAGTCTTTGAACTTTCTTTCAAAGTGCTATCATCTTCTCCCTTCAATTTATCTTCTAAGAAGATAACATTCATGCTGACTATAACCTTATGGGTAGTGGGATCTTACAGGCGATACCCCTTTACACCATCAGTATATCCCAAGAATAAACACTTCCTAGATTTTAGATCTAACTTTGTAGTTTCTTGGGTATTGTACCTCACGTACATAAGACTTTTAAATATATGGAGGTTTGAATAATCAATTGGCTTCCCAATCCACATCTTCATTAGTGTCTTTAATTTAATTACTGTAGATGGAGACCGATTAATCACATAATAGACGATGTTGATTGCTTCTACCCAAAATGCCTTGTCTAGGCCTGTAGCTCCCAACATTGCTCTTATTCTTTCTAACAAAGTTCTGCTCATCCGCTCTGCCACTTAATTTTGTTATGGAGTATATACTGTAGTGAACTATCTTTTGATGCCTTTTTGTTTGCAAAAGCTATCAAATTCATTACCAGTGTATTCTCCTCCATTATCTATCCTCAAATACTTGATCTTATTGCTTGAATCAAGTTCAATTAGTGCTTTATAAGATTTAAAAGTTGCAAACACATCTCCCTTACTCTTGATAGGATACACCTAACATTTCTTGGAGTAGTCATCGATGAAGGATACAAAGTACTTTGCTCCTCCTAGTGATGAAACCGGTGCTTGCCATACATTAGAGTGAACCAATTCAGGAATATTCTTGCTTCTAGAGTTGGATGTGTTAAATTTTAGTCGATGTTATTTGCTTGTTATGCTATACTCACAAAAGGGTAGTGTCACCTCTGTAAGACTTAAAAGTAGATTTTTCTCACCAAGAATCTTCATGCCTTGTTCAGACATATGTCTAAGCTTTTGATGCCACACCATTGTAGATATTTCACTTGAATTACTTAAAGCAACAAATGCTTCAACTTCTTATACAGTCTCTTCATAAAGCATATACAAATTTACAGTAACCTTTTCTCCTTTAATAATTACCAGTGCTCATCGGTTAATCTTCATGATTCCCTTTTGAACTTTGATAATATAATCCAGATCATCTAGTTGTCCCACAAATAAAAAATTCTTCTTTAGACCTTCCATATGTCGTACTCCTTGAATAATATGGACTATTTCATCGTGCATCTTCAATCTAATGGTTCAAATGCCTATGATCGTTAAAGCATTATCTTGACAATTATACATAGATCCTTTTAAGATAGGTTCATAATAATGGAACCATTCTCTTTGAGAGGTAATATGATACGTTACTTCTGAGTCAAGAAGCCATATATCAACAAACTTCTTCCTACTCTCAGTTGATATTGTTGCTTCATAGCATAATATATTTCCATTATCTGAAATGCTTGCCACGTTCCTTTGAAAATTGGAATTCTTCAGACTCCAATAATCCTTCTTCAGGTGATCTTTCTTACCATAATGGTAACATTTAAAATTCTTCTTACTCTTTCATTTTGACCTACCATAATTGTGACTCCCATTTGGGCCATGTTCTGTTAATCTCTCTCTTATCACTATCAAAGCTTCTACTTATTATGAACCTGCTCGTTTATCCTCCTTGTTCTTTCATCAATTTTCTTTTTCAAGAATAGCCGTTGCTATATCATCAAAGACTAGAGAATCAGAATGAATATTATTCATTAAATTGATGATAAGTTGATTATACGAATCAGGTAGACTTTAGAGTATAAGTTCCGCACGTTCTTGATACTCTATTTTGTAGCCCAAAGATGTAAGCTAAGAAAATAGAGTATTCAAGACATTAAAGTATTTTGTCATTAAAGTAGATTATGACATTCACAAGGTATAAAGTTTCCTTTCAAGGAAAATTTTATTGTGCAACGACTTGGCCTCGTACAATTACCTGAGATGATCTCATATCTCATTTGTGTCTTCTTTTTCTTCTATGCTGGACAAGATCCCATCTACAAGTGCCAGATATAGGTTTGCTATAACCTTCTCATTCATCTTATTTCATTTACTATCATTTGTGTAATCATACGACCATTGACTAATTGTCACTAGACAATCATTTTTTCTTAAGATAGCCTTTATCTTCAATTTCTACAGTGAGAAATTTCTCCCGCTGAACTTTCGATCTCAAATTTCACCGCCATTGCTTTTATCATAAAATTTCTGAACAAAAAATTAGATCTCACTATTTCAAGTGAACAGTATCATAAATAGTATCCACTATAGAACCTTGCAATAGTAATATGCTACAGGGATCCATAAAATAGTTGCTAACTTTGTGAACTTAATATAATGTCACCTTTTGTAAAATTACTATTTATCACTATTCACAAAATTCAACTTTTTACGTCTATTTTTGAATGAATCACACCAAAAAATTTCATTGTAATTTTTCCTTCTTTTTGACGTGCTCCTTTTCAAAAAATGCCTTCAACAAGAACCAAAGCTCTGATACCACTTGTTAAAAAATGGATTAAATAAAGTATGACCATAGCTAATAATTTGAGAAAAATAAAGATAAGATTTTATATGAAAACTCCCAAACAAATTAGAATAAAAAATATGAATAAAGGATTAAAGAATTTTATTAAAAGAAAATAATATGAGTTATAAACTTTTTACAAAACACACTCCTTTTTATTTTTTCTGCTTGTGAGATGATTATTTCCTTAATACCTCTCGTTCACATGTATAAGAACACGTAACATGGCCAGAAATTTTTTTTTTATTTTTTCTAGGGGCACCCACCTCACAGTTTGAAAAATTATGAGGGCCGCACCTCACAATGCCCATACCACCAACCCATCACACTCCCTTCAACACCTCCCATTTGATCCAATAATTGAACAATACCAAACGCTCCAGTATGTAACACTACCAGTGCTCCACTCTCAACCTTTACTCCCCGGTCTTTCCAACACCGCCTCTGCACTTCCCTTGCCATAAATGGACAAGGTAGAAGGTACAAAAGTGCTTAAGAAAGGGATAGCTGAATTATACGACAAGGTTTCTGGTATGTGGGAGAATGTATGGGGAGACCATCTGCACCACGGCTTTTACGATACTGAAGTTCAAGCTTCCGGTTCTCTTGCCGATCATAAAGCCACTCAGATTCGCACAATTAAAGAAGCTCTCCATTTCTCTCGTGTTTCTGGTATCGCTCTCCTTTTTTGTTCTCTCTCTGTAATATAAATGAATTTATAGGTATTTCATTCGCTTTTGCATTAATTAATATGAATTAAGACAAGCTTCTGAATTTGAACTCCATTGTTTTCTCATTAACTGGCGAAAAGGACCTAAAAAAATGGGCTAAAAATGTGGTTGATATTGGCTGCGGGATTGGCGGCAGCTCCAGATATATAGCAAAGAAATATGGGGCCAAGTGTCAAGGCATTACCCTTAGTCCTGTCCAGGCCCAGAGAGCCAATGCTCTGGCTGCTGCTGAAGGACTGGCTGACAAGGTGTGTGACCATATAATTTTCTGAATTTCCTAGACTTATTCCTTCTGTTATGTTCAGGAAAAAGTCAGATATGTCCCTTCATATGTTTATATCCTTATTTTTGTCGGTTAATACCTTTCATGTTATAGCCTGATGATCGATCAGTTGCTTTTTATCGTAACCAATTGCATGTTTTCTTTCAAGTTGGAGATGCTTTAGATCAACCCTTTCTAGACGAGGAATTTGATCTGGTCTGGTCAATGGAAAGTGGAGAGCATATGCCTGACAAGAAAAAGGTTTTATTTATCATCTCTTCCACTTCTCGACGGATTCAATTATCGGCCATCTACTTAGCTTAATTATCTGTTTTAACTGGCAATTTATTGGTGAGTTGGCTAGAGTTGTAGCACCAGGGGCCACAATTATTATAGTAACATTTTGTCATAGGGATCTCAGCCCTTCAGAAGAATCCTTACAGGCATGGGAAAAACAGCATCTGAAAAAGATCGACAATGCTTATTATCTCCCAGAATGGTGCTCTACCGCTGATTATGTTAAATTACTCGAGTTTCTCTCTCTTCAGGCAATCAATCAATTCTACTTCAAAACTTATTGAAACTAACCCCATTATTCATACTGGCCCAAAGTTTAATTCTCATGCTTCCGTTTCAGAATATCAAAACAGCAGACTGGTCGGACCACATCGCCCCTTTTTGGTCGGCAATGATACGATCAACATTAACATGGAAGGGACTGACGTGCTTATTGCGTACCGGTAAGCTTAGATTTCTTCAGCTTCCATCAGCCACCAAATTAGAATTATTTCTTATAATTTTATAATTTATTCAAACTAATCCAAAAAGATCAAAATTTATATAAAATATATTTCCTTTTACAAATTAACAAATCATTTATTAAAACATATTTCCTCCATTTAAGATAAATACATATAATTAAGTTTTGCTTGTAAATATAAATTTTTTATTATATCATTTCTTTAATTAAATAGATACAAATATTTTATTTTTTTATTAATTAATTTTAATTATTAATTTTTTACTATAATTAAATAAGAATATAATAAATAAATTATAATATAAAATATTTGAAAGGAAAAGGTATGCCTATCTAGATGAGGTAGTATTTAAAAAATCAAATATTTATATGGGAAAAGTGTTTTTTTCCCTTCGAATTAGGGGTTATGAACAGCCCGCCTCCTTATTCTGTCTGCCACCCATAAATTTTAGCTTCATTGGTTTAAAGAAATGCGATCATTTCTTGCCAGAATCACACTGTTTACTGATAAATGGTTAATTTCATCCTTTTCAAAGTTGTAGTGATGGTTGAACATTATTATCAAGTCTAAAAACAATCAGGGGAGCATTAAGCATCCCATTGATGATTGAGGGATACAAGAAAGGCCTGGTTAAGTTTGTTGTCATTACATGTCGAAAGCCTGAATAAAGTCAGCTTTCCAAAGGGAAGAGGACAAAAGTCTTGCCAAATCTTTCTTCCAGATTTCAAGGATTCTATAGTTCCAGAGAGAGAAATCTGAAACCAAGTATGATGATATTACATAACTGAAAAAAAGAAGAGATAAGAAGCTGGCCTGGTTAGCGATCGAAGCCATTAGATTCTCTTACACACTTTCATAGTTTAATTCATACTTTGATGTGTGCATTATCATACCCCAACTTAATGTAACATGCTCCCGTAATATAATTAATAACCTCCTAAGAAAGGAAATCATTAATTACACTACAAATGATGCATAATAATAAACCTTACAAATTTTTTTAAAAAGTACTATTCACTAATTACTATTCATAAATTATTGTTCATCAAATTTCATGATGAAATTTCATTTTTCACAATATACCATTTGCTTATAATCATTATACCATATTATCATATACACATTAAAGAGTGTTATAACGATAGCACATAAGTATACATTACAAACACAACACAATAAATAATACTATCAAATGAGAAATGATCTATGCTACATAATGAGAAATAACGTCTCAGAGTATGTTATAGTAGTCTAGACTGCATCCAGGATAGCGATTTATAAAAGTCCCGACCTTTACCAACTGTAGATCAACTACTCCTGTCGCTCCCCGATTGAACTAGGTCCTGCACTCATCAATTGATAAACGTCGAGTATAAAACTCAGTGGTACTATAACAATGTGTACATGACATTTCAATATTCAATAATGATAATACCATATCAATATACATATAATATTCATAAAACAATGCACCATCATCATATAATATCAACAGGTAAACTACTATATCAATGTTGAATAATTGATATAAGAATATAAGAATATATACTATAAGCAGTCCTTTGTAACTTTTCTTTCATCAGTTGTCATATAAGAGACTCATCATATATATATATGTATATGTATACATATTCGTATCATACATCATCATCATTAACCCTTACGTTTCCATCATATGTGGATGATAATGTATACTTTTGAGAACGCAATCATGTTGTGCACTCTCCCTTTAATTCTTTATATCTCTTATCTTATTTTAAAATATTGCATGCAATTCTTTTTCATACTGGGTCCCTTTAGGTACCAGTATTCGACTCCCAAAGAAGGCTAATATTATATAATTGTAGGGTTCTGTGAACCTGATCTCCATGGGGAGAGCCATTGTAACTGTATGATTCCTTTAAGGAATCCATTAATAACTGTATGACCCAGTACGTTTCTTTTTCTGTAACATCTCTTTTTCTCTCTTTTATCCACCTTATAACTTCTTTGTAATGTCATAAATATGTCTTTATGTATGGATGATTCATGACATGATGCATAAATGATGCTTTAATGCTCGTATGAAATAATGATTAGATAATACTATTCATAATATAAACTCATTGCTTTGCTATCACAAGCCGTCAACTGGGAAAACATCATTTCCAGACCTTTAATGGGTTAAGAAGTGAAAAGCATAAATATTTTAGACCAAGGGACCTCATTTCAAGACCTTATATAAGATCATGAAGTGAAAAAGCATAAACCTGCAATGGACTTTCCCTTATCCAAACCCTTTGATGGTACTTGTAAATCTTCCTTCACACCACCTATAACATTACAAAGTATCCATACTTAATAAAAGAAACAAACTTGTAATGGACTTTCCCTGCATGAAGTGAAAAAGCACAAACCTGCAATGGACTTTCCCTTATCCAAACCCTTTGATGGTACTTGTAAATCTTCCTTCACACCACCTATAACATTACAAAGTATCCATACTTAATAAAAGAAATAATGCATACAAATATTCATATTATATTGCTTTCTTTCCAATCACCTTATAGGTAAGTCTATGACTTAACACAATTAAGCAATCGTAAAGGATTCTTAAGATTGTTCAACTAATACCATACTTAAATATATATATATATATATATATATATATATATATATATACTTATATAATGAACATATAATTTAAGATAAAATTAGTAATATAAAAAAAAGATTTCAACGTATTCCAAGTTATAGGTAGAATTTTATCCCTTTTTAACCATTTTTTAACACAAAACATTTTGCCTTCTTGGACCCTTGCTCATTGTACAAGACTTTTGCCTAAGCAAATGACCTTAAAATTAAATATTTCTTAAACCATTAGAATTTAGACTCAAAGATCTTTTCAACAATATATTACACATCCCAAAACTCATCCGGTAAGGCCTTCAACTCTAAATTAAATAACAATTAAAGTAGAACACTACAACAAAACACAAAATCATGTTACCCTCTATGACCTTTGCTTATTTTTCAACATTTTTACCTAAGTAAATGAGTTTTAAATTAAATTATTATTAAATCATTAGAAACTAGACTTAAAGAGCTTTCCAACGGTATATTACATATCTAAAAACTCATCCGATAAGGCCTCCAAACGTTGCTCATAAAATGGCCCACTGAATGCTGAAATAGTTGCTGTCATGATCATGACTTTCAATGTCACGATCATGACAGAGAGCTCAAATTTCAGTTAAAACTTGCTCCAAACAACTCCAAATGATTTCCCATACATCCTAATCCCTTCACCATAACCAAATCATCTTAAATTCACTTCTAAAACTTTCTAAAAAATCAATTAAACACCATTTAAAGTTCAATCATTAATCAAAATCAATTCATCATTTACAACACATCACAAGCTTGCACCTTTCTAAACAACCAACAAATCAATTCAGTTTGTTTAAAACCATTCACTATCAAATTCAAACTCAAGATCACATATTTAAGAATTCAAATCATCATACCATAACCCATGTCTTCACTCCATAAAAACCATAAGAAATCAACTCAAAGGAAAGAAGTATATATATATATCAAGTAAAGAAAAAGAGCAACAAAAATCTTCAATTCTTGCTTCCTCTTACCTGGATTCAAAGCCTTGAAGAACTGGTTTTGTAAGAACAAGAAAGAAGAGAAAGAAAGGTTTTGGCAATAACAAGAAGTGAAACCTGTTTTGTGGGTGTAAGGAAGAAGAAGAAATAGGGTAAGGAGAAAAATTTGTATGGCTTGCCAAAGTTGACTTTTCTCTAACCCTTTAATAAAACTATCTTTATCATCAATAATGTATAACAATACATATTTCTTATTTATATATATACTTATGTATGTAATATACACACCTAATAAATATTAAATCATATATTTACTATATTTATTAAAATTTTAAACTAACATATAAAGTACATATACCAAAGAATCACTCATTCCATAATATACATATAATTAATACCCAATACACATATACAAGTAAATCATATATTCATTTAAATGAATAAAATCATTCATCTCAAAAATATTCTTTCCATCAACCCTTCATGCATATCTAATCAAATGAACATTTATCACCACTTCATATCATAGTTTCATTTATTTGCATACTTCATTCGTTGTATTTTCATGCTCTAATTGAATATTCATTGTATCATATGCATAAAATGTATACATAGAAGGATGTTGTGTGTGGATGTGACATGCATGAAATTGTTAATATTATGAGAGACAATGTTTATAACAAATATTATAAATGTAATTATCTATAAAGTTGAATTTCTTTCAAAGGAAGTATGAAAAATGTAAATTATAAAATGAAATGCATACAAGTAACAAAATAATAAAGCTTAAACAAGTTTAAGTAATTAAAGTAAATACTAAATGTAATTATGATGAAAATCGAGTTGAGGTAATTGAAATTGGGATTAAAGCAAATCAAGTTCAGTTTAAATTAATCTAACACATCTTTTAAACATGAATAAGTTAAAATTACTTTCTCCAAGATAATAATTAAAACCATTTAAGATAGATTTAAACCTGTTCCCACATGCATTTAAATCATAATCCCAAACCATTTAATGCTCAATTAATTAATCACCATCCTTAGCAAATTAATCAAAAGTTTTTTTATCTTTTCAAATTAATTAAATACTATTCCCAAAGTTATCAATCAATCATGAATATGAATATCAACAACAAGTTGGCCAACATTCAATGATAACATCCAATCATTAAAATCAAGATAAAAAAGATAAGAGAATAAATTGGATTAATAAAACAACATTACGTTCAAATTCAAATCCCAAACAATAATCATATCAACCCATAGAAAACTACTCATAAGTCATTAGTTCTAAAATAACTAAAAGCAAGATAAAATAAAAGAATTTTACAGCCATTGAAGATAAAACAAGGAAAATAAAATCTCTAGTTTCTTCTTGAGTTTCTTGATCTTCTTCTGATCGGGTGTCGCTTCCGTCAAATTAAATTCCTCACTTACCACACGTTGGAATTATTATTTTTGCAGTAGTGGAAGTAAGGGTCGAATCCCACAGAGACGGTTCAACCTCACTTAATCCTTTGCGTTTAGAAATAAACTAAAATATTCAGAAAGTAATTGTAATAAATAACGAAACAAATAAAA
>CANYBF010522795.1:0-12088 GCA_948192965.1 Dalechampia spathulata
ATATAATTATTTAATATTATGTTAATTAATATTAAAACATTCATTTTCCAAATTTAATAAGATATATATTAAACAAAAAATTATTTTATTATTTTTATTTATTAGATTAATCTTTATATCTATTTTTTATAAAATTTTAAAAGTAATATTTATCTTCATATACATTTTAAAAAATAATATTTATCTTTGAATTAAAATTTAAAAAGTAATATTTATCTTCATATAAATTTATAAAAATAATATTTATCTTTGAATTATTAAAATTAAAGGAGGATGGGTAGACTTGTATTTTCACTTCCCCCCTCTTCCCTCTTTTAATATGTATATGATATGATATATTAATCAATGTGTATTAACAAATTTACTACAATTTTATCATATTTATGAGTAAAACATCTGTTTAAAAAAGTAGTTCCAAATAATATATTTGTTAAATAAGAATTTACATCCACAAATTTCACATTATTTTCATTTAATATGATACATTAATACCATTCAAATACATTAAATTTTTATATGAATTTAATTCAAATAGAAATCTACCAAATACTTGAATAAATGTAAGCATTAATATGTTATTTCATGTTTTCTTGTCTTGAACATAATAAGCGGCAAAATTCAAAACATGTCATAAAACAATTCAACACATTTATCTATTCCACCATAATATGTCCTCCTCCACTTCTTATTTAGGCATAAAGGGCCCATGAACCCCCAAAATCCTAAACTATAAGACATTAAAACGAATGCATAGAACAGCACATGTTCATCCACCACTTCTTCCTTTGACTTGTTTTCTTCTGGATTTTCATCATCAACATAATCTGTTTTTGAACATTTTTTCTCCAATGGCTCTCCACATAGCATCTCATTGCCGATGTAGCTATTCTCGGAGAATGTAGAGAACTGCCCCTCATGCGGTATCCTGCCTGAAAGGTTGTTATACGCAACACTAAAAATAGCAAGAAATGTCATGCTCGCAACTAATTCAGAAGGAATTTTCCCTGTTAATCCGTTATGCGAAAGGTCTAGACTTTCCATGTTCTTCAGATTTTTGAACGATGCTGGAAAGTTTCCAGTTAGAAGATTATTGGACAAGTTTAGAGAATGAAGTGCTTGCAATTTTCCAAGTTGCTCCGGAATTGTACCTGTCAATTGGTTAGCAGAAACATCAATGCCCGTCATCCATGTGAGTGGACGGCCCTGGTAAGAGTATGAATTTCCCTTTGTGGTAAAGCCTGTTGGAACCCAAGAGTTTGCTTGCGAATCATGTTTCCAGAATGAGTTGTTAGTCAGGCAAGAAGGAATGGAGTCTGAGAAATCATTGTTGGATAGATCCAAGAACTGCAACTTTTGCATTTCACATAATTGCCTTGGTATTGATCCCCTGAAATGGTTTACTCCTAAGAGCAGTGCACCTAATGCTGAGAAAACTGGCATTTCATCTGAAATTGTCCCTGCCAAGATATTGTTTCGGACATCCAACATGAACAAAGATGGACTATTGGACAAACAAGAAGGTATATTGCCATCAAAGAGGTTATGATGAAGTAGCAACCATCTCAACTTTGTCATATTGCAATCTCTTGGAAGCAACGCACCACTTAAGCTATTGTTTGACAGATTGAAGTACCACAAGGCTGAGATTTTGGTAATTCCACTAGGAACAACACCTACCAAGCGATTGTTTGATAAGTCTAGGTGTTGGAGATCTTTCAGTTCTCCAAATGATGGAGAAATGGTGCCTGTGAATCCACTTGAAGACCCATTAAATGCGTACAAATTTGGGAGAAAAGTGTTTATGTTGGAGGGAAGTTGGCCATGGAAAAAGTTGCTGGAAATGTCCAGCACAGCCAGCTCAGATTTTAAATTGTAATCATTATTGGGAAACTCACCAAAAAACGAGTTGCCCCTCAGCGTCAACACGGAAGAGACATTATGCAGCATCCAGGCGGGGAATGGACCTTTAAGCAAGTTGTCAGACAAATCTAATGTTTGAAGGTTAGATTGAGAGAAAACAAAGAGGGGGATGCGATTACCACTTCTATGGTTAAGATTGCATCCCGCCAGAAACAGATGTTGTATCTGGTAAGAAGGATGCCAAGTAGGAGATTCAGATTCAACTTGTGAGAGATGGTTGTATGAAAGATCAAGATACGTAAGCTTTGAGAGATTGGCGAAAGTAGAAAGTGGGATCAGGCCTTGAAAAAGGTTATGAGAAACATCAAATTTCTCCAGGTTTGATAGGTTGCTAAGAATGGTGATGTCTCCCTGAAATTGGTTCTTTGACAAGTTCAAGATTTTGAGGGATGACATGTTAGCCAAACATGAGGGCAGGTCATCTTCAATCAAATTATAAGAGAGATCCAACTGTTGCAAGTTCATGAGCGAGCACAGTGCTGCACAGTGATTGAAATGTAAGCACTTTTTTCGGAAAATAATATAATAATACTGTGAGCTCAAAGAAAAAAGTTAATAAATCAGTTCTCTTTCATGGGTTGCACGGCCATTACCGTGTAATGGAAATAATGGAAATAATGGAAGTAAGAAAAATGAAAGATGGTGAAAGTAGATATCCTACCGTCTTGGTTCACCAGTGCACCAATACGATCTCCTACGAGAGATAATTGTTGCAATTCTTTGATTTGAGCGAACAGACTCATGTCAGGAAACCATAACTCTGCTCCTTCCTTCAAATAATGGAATGAAATCCCGACTACATGGGAGCTTGTCAGGCTGCAATCAATGCCCTCCCATTGGCAACAGTCATCAGAATATCTTCCTAATGGAGAAGATTCAAATTGGTATTCCATAGAATCTAGGACTTCTTTTATGGCCATCCGTTCATCATCCAAGCAACCGCAAGATAAGCCGAAGTTTGAGCATATTAGTAACATTAGCAGAAACATGTTACCAATCTGTTCCACCTTGTCCAAGGAAATTCTTGCATATGCAACTCCTCCCCTCCTTGGGGTGATTTCAACCTTGCTTCCTGACAGAGAATATGTCATATTCTTATCCAAGTCTCTATTGTATATCCAAAGCCAATTGACATTGAAAAATAATCAGTTATGCACTAGATCAATAGCAGAGAAGGGAGGGGAAAATGCAGGGAATTGCAATATGCTCCTTTCCGTATTTTTCACTACTCTTGACATTTTTTGGTTCTCCATAGTCAAAGTGTTTTGCCCCGTCAATAATTGTGATCCAAGTCTTTGGTCTCCTCTAACAACTTCCAAGTCACTGCGGTGTTATGAATTTTTTATGTTCATTTCCCTTTCATATGAGCAAGACGTTTTGGCCTCATCGATAATAGTAAAGCAGAAACCAGCAGTTGCCTTAAATTTTGGGTCAGGAGCCATCGACCTTTCAAGAAATTTATCAAGATTCAGTATGTCAACAGATAATCAGTTATGGTGCACCGTATCAATAGCAGAGAAGGGAGGGGAAAAAACAGGGAATTGCAATATGCTCCATTCCGTGTTTTTCAGTGTTCTTGACTGTTTTTGTTGTCCATAATCAAGGTCTGCTGTTCCGTCAATAATTGTAATCTTCTAAAAGCTTCCTAAGTCTTTGGTCTCCTCTAACAACTTCCAAACCACTGCCGTGTTATGAATTTTGTCGTTCATTTTCCTTTCATATGAGCAAGACGTTTCGGCGTCATTGAGAATAGTAAAGCAGAAACCAGCATTTGCCTTAAATTTCGTGTCAGGAGCCAACCTTCCAAGAAATTTATCAAGATTCGGTATATCATCAGTACAAATAATATTATAAGGATGCGTTTAGCCTGAATTTCCCTTGGTAGAATGACTCACTCGTTGCCAGAATAGAAACAACAAGATTACCTAAAATACCCATTATGCAATAATAATATCTACCATTGTGCTGCAACCCGAGAATGAAGATCATTGAATTCTACTTGGCCTTGTTGCTTTTGCTTTTCTTTCACAAGTGTGAAGGATGCAAGAAGGAAGAAAGGGAAGCACTCCTCAAAATAAAGAGCTCAATGCAAATTCCAGAGGGAGCTGCCTTGTCAAATTGGTATGGACAAGACCGTTGCCAGTGGGAGGGCGTGGAATGCGATGTTTCAACTTCCCAGGTCATCAAAATATTTCTGCGATATGTCACGATCCGGGAAGAAGACCCGGATAGAGTATCAGAATGATATCCAGATGCTTCTTTATTCGCTCAGTTCACAGATTTGCAGGAAATCTATTTGCCTGGGAATCAGATTGGGGGATTCGTATAACTAAATGGTAAATGCTTGGCCTTTTCTTGTTTTCATTTCTGCCTAACCATGCTTGATCCTTCTAAAACCATCATTTTGGAGGATAGAGAATTGAAGGGACGTTTTTGAAAATATTAAAGAACTTTTCTTAAAATTTTTATCTCATCTATATGTTGTATTTGTCGTTGTCGGTGATTTAGGTAGCAATTGTTGAATGTAAGTGAGCTGTTTTCTCCCAAATTTGTGTGTTTGTACAGATTTGTTTCTATTTCTTTATGGCTTTGGTGTGAAAAGGAGTTCTAACACATGCTTTGGCAATGCAAACCCTGCAGCCTTACACAAACTCAAGCTCCTGAAAAAGTTGGATCTCCGTCACAATTCGATCAATAAAGGTTCTTATCTATGCTCGGGAAATATCTCTACACTATTTTACTTGGATCTGTCAAGAAACAAGTTGCAAGGTCCAATTCCGCAGTGCCTTTATGAGGGTCAGTCTTTTGATTATCTAGATCTTTCCCATAATGAGTTGAAAGGAAACATCGATGCATGTCTCAACAACACGAATTCTCTCCAACATCTATTTCTGTCTGATAACAATTTCAATGGAAAGTTTCCTTCATTCCTATTTCACAACTTGACAAATATACAATCTTTTGCTATTTCTCATAACAAATTCGAGGATCTCATTTCCCTTTCCATATTTTCCAATCTGTCAAAACTCAGTTACCTTGACGTCTCATTTAATCCTCAATTGGAAATTGAAACAGAATCTCCAACTTGGTCTCCATCTTTTAGCCTGAAGCTGCTTAAACTAGGCGGCTGTAACCTCAACAAGAGAAGTGGCAATAACATCCCCCGCTTCTTGTTGATACAATATCATTTGGAATCCTTGGATTTGTCTTATAATTCACTTGTTGGAAGCTTTCCTTCTTGGCTGCTTTATAATATCACTTCAGAGTTGTGGATAAGAGGCAACAACTTGAGTGGTTTATTTCCTAGAAGCCAAACAGATATGAGTTCACGTGTGGCTACGCTAGACATCTCCGACAATATACTGTATGGGCCATTTCCTGAAGATATCGACCACATTTTTCCCAAGTTGAGCCTTCTAAATGCCTCCCAGAATATGTTCAATGGCACCATCCCCCGATCTTTAGGTTCAGTGAGGCGACTCTAGGATCTGGACTTATCAAGCAATGATTTTAATGGAGAGATTCCCAATGAGATACTGAGTAATATGACATACATGGATTTTTTGGACTTATCCAACAACGATTTTGAAGGGAATTTACGTGCAAACAATTTTAGTTTGCCTAACCTGAGGTGGCTCTATCTTAATAAAAATGGCTTCGTGGGGTCATTTCCAGATAGTCTATCAAATTGTCCATCTTTGAAGATTGTTAGCTTGCACGATAATCCTAAAAGGGAACCGGTTCGGTGGCAGCATACCCCAGCAAGTGTGCTTCATGAAACATTTACATATTTTAGACCTCTCAGAAAATCATTTTTCAGGTAAAATTCCCACTTGCCTTGACAACATTGCATCGATGAGGGAAAGATCTTATATGCCAGATTCTGAAGCGTACTCTTGAGTCACCCTTGATTTAATAATGAAAGGTCGATGCTTAAGTTTTGGATAACCACCCTGTTTACTGCAATATACATTTCTATGAACCAATTGACAGGAACAATTCCTATTCAAATGTCAAAGTTGAAAGCGAATGTAAGCTTGAACATGTCTATTAACCGTCTCACTTGTCAAATCCCGGAATCTTTGGCTAATATCTCCAACTTGGAGGGCTTAGATCTTTCTTGTAATAATCTCTCCGGTAAAATCCCTTACAATCTGGTCTTTTTCTTTTTTGAACAGAGAATGAAAATATTCATTACTTGAAGCAAGTTTACAACTCACTGATATTAAATCCTTACATCACATAATCAACTAAAGTTAATTTAAACTAGATAACTAGTTGATTCAGAGTTGCCACTCATTTGTGAACCTGAAAGGATTTTCACGAAGGGGTTTTGAGAAAACCATCCTCTAATACTTCTCAAACTACCAAAGATTGGAAAACCTTAGAGCCCAAGCAACTAGTATACAACCATAAACTAAGTACACAAGATCCCACTATATAACTCTTAAACTGGAGTTAACTTGAGCTATTTTGATAAAGATGATTATACATGATCAATCTTATCAAAAAGCACTAGTAACTATCATTATTAAAAACTGAAACAAGAAACAAGAAGTTCTAATACTAGCAAAGCATCAACAAAAGAATAAGGAGAAGCTGTTCCTTGATCCACTTTTTCTCTATGAGATCTCATGATTAAGCGTTAAAATGTCATGTTTTATGCCCACAAAGCACCCATTTTAGCATTATTTATTTGTTAAAACAATTGACTTGCATACATTTCATATTTTGCAGGTCAAAATGGTGAGTTTTGGGAAAACGTGCTTAAATAGGAGTTTTTAGAGTTTATTTAGATTTTAGAGTTTCGGGACACCGCTTGCGGGCATAAGACTGGGTGAAACGACCTGTCAGAGCTGCGTTTTGGAGAGCTGAAGGAAGAAGAAGTTAAGTCGAACTCAAACACCTGCGAGTTGGAAGCTGATAAGGCTTGCGAGCATAAGGGACATCAAAACGACAACATCTGGATAGTTTTTGGAGATTGAACAAGGACGAGTTTTACTTTGACTTAATCTCCTTAAGCTGGATGAAAAAGTGATTGGGAACAATGCAAACTCTTTTATCTGAAGATTAAGATTATTAATTATTTATTTTTATTTTTATTATTTTATTTTATTTTACCTTCTATACATAGGAGTATGTTCCTATGTGGAAGGGGGTTCCCAATTTTTGGTTCCAATTAAGTAGTTTGGATTTTATTGTTCATTCCTTTTTTATTCTAATTCCAGTTTTTATTTTATTTTATTTTTATTTTATGTTTGATTCATCCATGATGCTAGGCTAGAAGATTATTTTTCCTAATTGGAAGCAATTCAAGTCATTCATTAAATGATTATGTGAGATCTAAATGATCCTAATTCCATTGGCAAAGCACTATTATCTCTAATTTTGAGTCGCATAGAACCATTGTTATTCCTAGTTTATGTAAATAAGGCCTATTGCATGTTTCTAAGTTCTAGCATATAGCTAAGCGGGTTGTATGATACGGAAAAGTCACTCGACTTGCTAGAGTGGTAAAGCAGGATGCTATCCTTGTTGCAACATACGGTAGTACTTTTGTGGGTTAGAGGATCTAGTTTGAACATGAGGGATGCTGGGTCGTAACTGTTAACTAGAGTCGGGTCTTCCTAATTCCTAATGCAGTTTCGGGATAACTTAGTGAGAATCTATTTCCACCTTGTCTATTCTGGGATTAGAGGTGTTTCATAGAGCTTGTTTCATGGCATCTTAAAAATAAGGGAAGATTGGGGCGTGCGAGACTTGCTTGGTAGACTATAACCGGCTTAGTGCCATTATTGCCTTTGGACTATTATTGAATCAATGATCATATTCAATTAATGAATACTTGATGCTTTCGGTTGGGAGAATTACTTTTTATTGATTTTCTCAAATTTATTTATTTGTTTCTTCATTTGTTTTAATTACTTTCCGATTCACCTCGTTTATTTTTAAACGCAAAGAATTAAGTGAGTTAAAGCTGTCTCTGTGGGATTCGACCCTTACTTCCATTGCTACAAAAATCATAATTCCAACGTGTGGCTTGTAAAGAATTAATTTGACGAAAGCAACAATCGATCAAATTTTAGCACCGTTGTCGGGGACAGTAACTAACATTTTCTTAATTCTTTGTTTATGACTCAATCTGCTACAGGTAATCTTAGCTTTGACAAAGAAATCAAGAAAAATGTAAAAAGATTGAAAAAAGAGGTGAAACTTAGAAAATCTACCTCAGTCTCGGAGAGTTCTTGTGCCCACAAGGAAACAAAAAGTGACAACTTTGATAGCGAGAGCTATAACGAAGCTGTTATGGCCATAAACAAGGAACAAATTCTCAGACAGATGGCTGATGCGCCCATAGATCAGTCCCCACTTTACATCACTTATAAGGACATAATAAGACCCCTTGAACTTAAATCTGGACTCATATAGTTACTGCCAACTTTCAAGGGCCTGGAGAATGAAGATCCATACAAATACCTGAAGGAATTTTATATTGTTTGCACAGGTATGAAGCCGCAAGGTATAAACCTTGAACATATTAAACTTAGAGCTTTTCCCTTTTCTCTTGCAGATGCTGCCAAAGATTGACTCTATTACGTGCCCTTAGGAACTGTCATAACATGGAACGAGATGACCAGATTATTTCTGGATAAATTTTTTCCAGCAAAAAGAGCTGCCCAAATCAGGAGAGATATATGTTCCATTCGGCAGAAAGATATGGAGAATTTTCATGACTATTGGGAACATTTCAAAGAATGTGTGCGTCATGCCCATAACACGGGATCACAGAGTAGAACCTGATACAATATTTTTACGAGGGATTATTACCAATAGAAAGGAAGATGATTAATGCTGCGAGTGGAGGAGCTATAGTGAACAAGACACCTCAAGAAGCTCGTAATTTAATTGACATAATGGCTGCTAATGCCCAATTCTTTAGCACTAAAAGAGAACAACCTAGAAAGGTCCATGATGTAAATGTTTCCAGCCTTGAAAATCAAATTAAACAGCTTACATTTATTGTGCAGGAACTTACAACCAACATGAAACCAATAAGACCTTGTGGAATCTGTACCCAAATAGATCATGCGACTGATCAATGTCCCTCAGTTCAAGAGGAGGGAACCGAGGAATAAGTGAATGCTGTTAGAGGATTTCCAAGGCCACCCCAAAGGAAATGTGACCCGTTTTCTAAGGCGTACAACCCAGGTTGGCGAGATCATCCCAACCTGCATTATGGCAATCAACAGACAAATTCTCAGTAGAAGCCGACCCAATAAAAGCCTCCAGGTATGTCTCTAGAAGATGTTGTGAAAAATTTAGCAACTAACGTTCATGCTTTTCAGTAGGATGTTCAGCAATTCTAGCAGATTGTGACTTAAAATCAGCAAAATACAAATACCAGGATAAAGAATATAGAGAATTATATGTCTCAAATGGCTACAGTTTTGAGCAGAATTAAGTCACAAGTAAAACTTCCGTCACAGGCAAAAGTTAACCCAAGAGAGAGTGTTAATGCTATGACACTAAGGAGTGACTGAACACTTCCTGAAGCAGCTGGAAAAAAGTAAAAAGCTCACGAGGAGAAGGAGTTGGAAATTGATGGTAGCAAGGAAGGAGAGAAGAGAGAGCAAGAGGAGAAAAACGAAGACTATAAAAAGGCAATCCAGCCTGTGATTAATCATTGCCCATTTCCTGAGCAACTGGAAAAGACCAAACGAGAAAAGGAGTAGAAGGAAATCCTAGAGACCTTTCGTAAAGTACAAGCTAATATTCCATTGCTTGAGGTCATAAGACAAGTACCCAGGTATGCCAAATTTCTTAAAGACTTGTACACCAATAAACGTAAATTAATTGGCTTTCAACAGGTGAATATGAGTGAAACATTTTTAGCATTAATTCAGAGGAAAGTGCCACCGAAATGTAAAGATAAGGGAGTTTTCACAATCCCCATTATGATCGATGATATGGGCACAAGACACGCCATGTTCAATTTAGGAGCCTCAATTAACATTATGCCCGCAAGTATCTATGAATCTTTGAATGTAGGTCCACTGAAGAAGATAGGTGTTGTGATTCAATTGGCGGATAGATCAACTATATACCCAATTGGTGTTTTGGAGGATGTGCTTATGAAAGTTAATGAATTAATTTTTCCTACAGATTTTTATGTCGTGCAGATGGACAGCAAGAATTCCCCAAAGTCATCCGATCTCTTGTTAGGAAGACCTTTCCTAACAACTGCTTGAACAAAGATTGATGTCCATGAAGGGACATTGACCATGGAATTTAATGGAAAGGTGATAAATTCAACATGTATGATGCTATGAAGTACCCTCCAGAAGTCTTCAACGCCTATGCTGTGGGCATAATTGAGTCATGTGTACAACAAGTATTCGAATTATATAGAGAAGACGAAACTTGGAATAACACTCAACAATGTTGAAGATTATAACGAGATGTTATTTTTGAAGGATGAAGTGATGCAAGCCATTGAATGAAAGATTGAATGAAATTTTGATTTGAATAACCCTTACACTAAATTGATTCATTCAACCTTGCAGGCACTTGAATTGGAGCTTAAGCCGCTACCAAGCCATTTGAAGTATGCCTTCCTTGGGAAAGGAGAGATACTGCCTATGATCATCTCCAACAAATTGAGTGAATAGGAGGAGAATGCCTTGGTTAGAGTTCTTAAGAAATTTAAGGAAGCAATTGGCTAGACCATAGCTGACATTAAGGGGATAAGCCCATCCACGTGCATGCACAGGATTTTGCTAGAGCCTGATAAAAAGTCAGTTCAAGATGCCCAACGTAGACTAAACCCAGCCATGATGGAGGTAGTGAAAAAGGAGATCCTAAGGTTGCAAGACGCAGGAATGATATATGCAATTTCCAACAGCCAATGGGTCAGCCCAACGCATGTTGTGCCCAAAAAGACAGGCATAACAATAGTCCGTAATGAGGAAGGAGAGATGGTTCCCACTCGTGTCCAAAACGGGTGGAGGGTTTGTATTGACAATAGGAAACTAAATTCAACAACTCGTAAAGATCATTTTCCCTACCTTTTATTGACCAAATGTGTGAACGTTTGGCAGGTCAGACTCATTATTGTTGCCTTGACGGTTATATGGGTTTCTACCAAATACCCGTTGCTTCAGAAGACCAGAAAAAAGATGACCTTCATATATCCATTTGGAACCTTTGCGTTCAACAGGATGCCATTCGGGCTGTGTAACGCGCCTACAACCTTCCAACGTTACATGGTAAGCATTTTTTTAGATTTTATGGAAAACATTATCGAGGTGTTCATGGATGATTTTACTATTTATGGTAATTCATTTAATGAATGTTTAGATAATTTAGCTAGAGTTTTTCAGCGTTGCATTAAGAAGAATATGGTTCTCAATTATGAGAAATGCCATTTTATGGTTGAGCAAGGTTTAATATTAGGCCATGTGGTTTCGAAAAGAGGCATTGAAGTTGATCGAGCAAAAATTGATATAATTAAAACTTTACCTTACCCCACCACTATGAGGGAGATTCATTCTTTTCTTTGTTGGTTTGTTTAGTGATTAAACAACGGAAGAAATTTAAAATTTTCATTTTAAAACAACAAACCAAAAGAAGATCTTTGCATCAAAACACAGAAGAACTTGTTTAGAGATTAGATGTGACATATTGGATAGTAACCCTTACTTTATGTGCAGATGTCCTTTGTTCTTTATCTCTAAAACGTTTATGGTTGTAGCAAACCAAAAACCACCAAAGCAGGCAGCCTCCAACAGTATCTACATGAAATAAGGAAGTCCAAGCAAGTAACCAATTGCTTTAGTCTCCTTTCCTGTGAACTAGCAAAGAAAAAGAAGAAAAGTCTTATGGAATTTTCATCTTCCTCACAATTACTCTTGTGAAGGCCCAATTCTCCTTCTCCAGAAGAGTGTATGTTTCAGCCAAAGGAAGAAGAATGGTGTGGCTTGACCTAATTTTGGTTATAACATTATATTTATACTCCAAAATTAGGTTAAACTGAAACCCTTTCAGCTTAAGTCAGGCCTGGGCCCGTCTGTGACTAATATGGCCTGTAACTGTCACTTGCCATATCATAGCCCAACCCAATAGCCCAACTTAAACCTTATGGACTTCTTAACATTAAATGTTAAGTCCA
>CANYBF010522869.1:0-15730 GCA_948192965.1 Dalechampia spathulata
CAGGAAGGCTCGGGTTTACATTTTCCTGGCTTGTTTAGTTGCTCAATTGAGTTGACTAGGTGAGCCGGGTGGCGACTCCACGTTATTTTCTCGACGCGATCTGTCTAGTTCCTGTAGTAACTCAGGGGTCAATATTCGCGAGAGCAAGCACCATGGCATTTCACGTGAACAGCGTGCATCATTCCCACGTCCGGGATGTGCTACTCTCACAGTAAGCAAGAAATACCCTTAGCATAGGATCTTTCTATACCCATTCATATAGGACCCATATACACTAACGTGTACTGTCTGTATGACTATTTCAATCTCCTTCCTTGATATGCACCAAAGTTGTAGACCATAAATTATTCTTCTAGCCTCTACAAAGCTAGCTTATCAGTTTTATTGGCTTCCTCTTAATAAGCATCGGTTCTCAGAAAGTTCATGGTATCAGCATACTATGGAGTCTCATCTTGTTGGTTTAGCACCATAACCCATTCTCTATTATAGTAAGGAATCCTCATTTACTTGATGAACACAAGCTAAACTTAATACTATGGTGGCTTGTATACTAAAGCCAGTGTAGCCAAGGCATTGACCATCTGATTCTTATTATACATAGTATGAATAAACTTACATGAGCTGAAATTGCAAATCATGAGCTTCATGTATTTAGCATAAGGCTTCACCCTTTCTTCTCTAATATCTTATTTGGTTATGAAATAGTGAATGACAAGCATCAAATCACTAAATACTTTCATATCTTGGACACTGATCATTAGCAATGCTTTGAGCCTGAACAAACATGCTTCATACTTAGCCATGTTATTGGTGACTGGAAAGCTCAGCTGCTTTGAGAGCATGCTTAATTCACCTTTAGGAGTGATTAACACAACCCCTATATCTGTACCTCTTTTGTTGATTACACCGTTGAAGTGTAATTGCCATTTTTATACATCAACTGTCTCTAAGTGCTCATCTGGGAAGTCCAGTTCAAAGGTTTCAGAGTCATCTACTATTTTAGATGCTAAGAATTCAGTGATTGCTCTGCCTTTCAACACCTTCTTAGTACTATACTATACATCAAACTTTGATAACAAGATTAGCCACTTGGAAAGCTTCGCTACCAGTAAAGGAGCCTCATATAAGTACTTCATAGGATCAACCTTGGAGATCACCTGGACTTAGTATGATTAAAAATAATGCTTGAGCTTCTTAGTGACCTAGACCATAGCCATACACAACTTCTTAATAATGTTGTACTTTCAATCTGTTGGCAATAGTTTCTTACTCAGGTAATAAATGATATGTTCAATTTTAGCTTCATTCTCTTGAGCCATCATAACACCCACTGACTCCTCCTTCAAGGCTAGATAGAATAATAATGGTTTTTCTGGCTAAGGTGGCTGCAAAATTGGTAGGTTAGAGAGATAATGCTTCACTCTCACAAATGTGAAATGGTAGTTCTCATCCCAAACCAAAGGCTGGTTCTTCCTTAAAAGCTTGAAGATAGGCTCATATATGGTAGTGAGCTTAGCAATAAATCTATTGATGAACTGAAGCTATCCGAAAAATCCCCTAACTTCAGTCTCAGCTCTAGGAATAGGCATCTCATAAATCAACCTTGCCTTATCAAGATCTACCTCAATACCCCTCTGGTTGACTACATGACCCAACAACTTGCCAAACATCACTTCGAATGTGCACTTCTTTAAATTCAGCTTGAGCTCATATTTCTCAACCCGTGTGAGAAACCTATCATGAGTAGCCAGATGCTCTTCTCTAGTAGGAGACTTCATCATCATATCATCTATATAAACTTTGACCTTCTTATGGATTAAATCATGTAATAAGGTTATTACAGTTCTCTGATAAGTAGAACCTACGTTCTTCAAACTGAAGAGCATAACCTTGTAACAATAGGTTCCCTATTTTATGATGAAAGCTATCTTCACCTTGTAAACAATAGTAATGAGAATTTGATTATACCTAAAAAATTGGCAATAAAGGAGTACATAACACTAACAGCTACACTATCAACCAACATGTCTATATGAAGTAAAGGAAAGTCATCCTTTAAGCATGCCTTGTTTAAATCCCTATAGCTATGTTGACCTTGCCCCTATCATCTTTCTTAGGAACTAGAACCATATTGGCCAACGATTTAGGGTAGTTAACAACTTTGAGGAACTTGGCATCCAATTGCTTATAGATATCCTCTTTCACCTTTTGAGTCCATTCTAGTCGAAGCTGATGTAGTTTATACTTAATTGGCTTGAACTTAGACCTGATCAGAATTATGTTCTATAATAGTTCTATCGACACCCGATATGTCTTCATAGCATAGAGCAAAGACTTTTATATGTTGTTTCAACACTTTGATGATTTCTATTCTCTTATCAAGTGTTAAATCTAATGCAATCTAGAGAGCACAAGGCCTATCATCTATGCCAATGTTAATAGTTTCAATACATGATGTGTTAATGTCAAAAAAATTCATGTAATGCTCATGTTCATGCATAATACCATCAGAATACACATCATAAACATAAGCAAAATCATTTTTCATTGCATTAAATTTTGAAGGGATTACATCATCATCAAAAAGTACAGAGATAGCGACATTATTGTCCTCATACATAATCTCATCAAAAGTGCTATTTATAAGTGTAGCAATGTCCTCATAGATATTTTGAAGAAGCAGATCCTTTATATCCAAACTTTATTGCTTGGAATCTAGTGCTGTAACTGTAAAGAATTTTAGCTCAAGGCAAGTGGTGGTGAGATTAGCAACATCATTAAAGATCTAAAAGTCATAATTAGGGTTGATTGTGGAAGAAGTGGTAGCAACCTTCTTGGATGCTGTCAAGGCTGACAAGTCACAGATGTTACCAAAAATGGTAAACTGCTAGTTGAAGAAATCATATGAGTTAGGCAACTCAAGAGTACAATCATGTTGTATCTCTTCTTAGATAAATATAACTATTTTGCAATCTTCTAGCTTGTCTGAAGTGTAGGGATCAAATCCAATGCAGTATCTCTCTTCCCACATGGCTGTAGGGATATTGAACTCTATCAAAGCTTATTGGTACCAACCTAAACCTTTTCCAGGCATGAAGTTCATGTTACATAACATCTTCTCCATAGCAGGACTTGGATGGTATGAGTATGATTCAGGTTCTTTGATAGTGATGATCTGAAAACCAGTCATGAGAGGAACATGCTCTTTGATGCAAGCTAAGGTAACCTTATCATTAGTAGCAATAGTAACAACACCTTCATCATATGAAAACTTGATCTTCTGGTCTAGGGTGGATGACATACCTTCCAGCAGATGGAACCATGGCCAGCCCAATAGTAAAGTAAATGAAACCAATATGTTAAGAACTGTGAACTCCACCACTGACTCAATCAGCTTGACAGTAATAGTGATAGTGAATATTCTAGTAACCTCCAGTTTAGACTTATAATATGCCTTGATGATAGTCTTAGATGGCTTCAAGTCTGAAGGCTGGATCCTGAGCTTGGGCAATACCTTAAGAGGATAAACATTGATACCAAAACTATCATCCACCATGACGTAAGGAGTGGAGAAGTTCATGATGTGCACCCTAATGAAGAGTGCCTTATTATAATGAATACCATTGACCAATAAGTTTGAGTATGAGAAAGTGAACATGTTAAACCACAATTCTTGATTCACCAACTGACTCTTCATACTAAAGGTAGAGGCTAATGGAGAAATTCTCATGCTAGAGAGTGCCTCAACGATGGTTTGTCGATGTTGTTGGGAGGATAACACTAATTCCTAGATACTAATGTTAGCTTGCATCTTCTTTAGTTGCTTGATGATAACATTCTCAGGCTGAGCAACCTCTTTTACCTTATCAGTAGGTTATAGTGCTTGAGCATTGCTCGGACCAGCCTCATCCATAGCGAGTCTAACCTCGATTGGCTTCTTTAGAGCATCTGACTTCTTCTTGAGATTGGGAGGAGTGAGCACCTTACCACTTCGAGTCATGTTACAGACTCGAGAGGATATCTTATTAGAACCTAACCTTTTTTACTACTTGGGAGCCTTAGGCACTAGCATTGCTACCTTGGGAGTCTTAGCTGACTCACCATTCTTAGACTTCTAAACCTCTACCGATTCAAACTTAGAGGAATCCCAAGTAGTTATAGACTCATCCTCTAACTATCATACCATTTATTAATGGTGCTAATATTAAACCCATCGGGGCCAAAAGCTGATAGCAGGAAACCAAGCAATCTCCTCACTACTGAGGGGAGAGAAAGAGTTGAGAACTAGGGATTCTAGAAACCTTGATTAGATCATAAAGGTACAATTGACTTTATGGTAGTTAGGCAATGAGTTTATTTTGGTTGAGGGTTTAGATTTTTTGGGATCTTCCAGCTCACTCGAATCAATAAGGTCTTGAATGGCCCACCTAAGAGAGCAACAATCATCTGTATTATGGTCATGATGCTGGTGGTAATGGTAGTAGGTTTTGGTATCTACTGAGGCTGGGGGTGGTGTTTGGAAATTTGGCTTAAGTGGCTTTATGAGTTTGGCTTTGAAGAGATGCCCAACAACCTTGGAAAGCAACATCCCAAGATTTGAGTATCTTTTGAACTGGGTAGTGTTTCAGAGTATGGGACTTGGTGTTTGCAAGGCATTGATATGATGGGCTTTATGTTATGTTTGAGTGTATGTGGTGGTTTTGGGTTTGAGGAAGGTAGGCTCCTTCTTCTTTAGCCCCTCGATTTTCTTAATCCATTGGCCAACATAATAGATGTCCTCAAATGTGTAGAAGGTTTGATACTTCAGCTTATTCTGGTACAGTGGTAGTGACCCTATAATAAGCTTATTGATCATGTCTGATTCAGATGGCTTCTATCTGGCTAGTGTAGATTTATCCATCCATCAACTAAAGTAGTCCATTAAAGACTCATGAGCCTTCTGCTTCACCATCTCTAGATCCAACAGAGTAACATCAAAATGATATTTGAACATATACTACTTGCAGAAAGTAGTGTAGAGGGGCTTCCCCTCGGTTGTGGTTACCTTGTTAAGACTGTGATACCAGGCCAACACTGGTCCCTTTAGTGAGATGAAGAAGAGTAGTACTAATCATCATCATGTAGGTCTTAAGATGATTCTTTGGATCCCCAACCTTGTTGTACTTGGGAACATCTGGGAGCTTAAACTTAGTAGGTAGCCCCTTAATAGCTCGGAATAAGAACTCATCAAAGTTGAGATCAGACCCTATCCCCTTGGTCTTCATAATAGACTATAACTATTCTATCTTCTATTTTAAAGTAAAGGTCTCAGACTTGCAAACATCATACATATGAAGCTAGACCTTGTCATCTATCTTAGCATTGTATATATTGACTATTTTACTATTATCCTTCACAGGAGCTGGTGGGGTAAGGAAATCTTCAAGACTGAGAGCTTCCTAAATATGTTGTTGTAGGAGAGTCTTAAAGTTATTGGTTAAAAGCTTAGCCATAGACTAATCAATGAGATGCTAATAATGATAAGTGAGGCATCATTCAACATAGAGTAGAAAGTGTCAGAAGGAGAAGTGACATTCTTAACAAGTTGTGAATCTGACATGGTCTATACATGGCAGAGAGAGTTAGCATGGATGCATGTGTATGCATATATGTTTGTATATGATGTAACACATAGGATGTATACATGACCTATGTTAGGAAACATTCAGCATTATGGCTGCAAAAGATAATAGTTAGTGAAAATTATACTTGAGCATGCATGTATGTGTGTTGGTCAGAAAACATAAAAAGGTTAGTGAACATGTAGCACACAATAATGCTCCTTACCACCCTTATACCTCCATGAAGATAAGTCGGTCTAAAATCTCCTAAGTGAGATACTAACCTAGAGTTACACTGAGAACCCGAGGCATGAATCTCTTTGCATGTGAGGCAAGTAAAGGATGATCATTGCCTAATCATATAAAAGATTATAGTGAAAATTCGACAGCATTTTAGCATGATCATATTGCTATGATAAGAGAATGCTAATAGAATAGGCATACATTTATGCAACCATTATAGAATTATGAGAGGATTCTGACTCTTAACAGAGCAAGATGGCATGCTCATATTGCTATGATAAGAGAATGCCAATCAAATAGGCTTGAGGTATGCAACCATTACAAAATCATGAAAGGATTTTGACTCTTAGTAGAGCAATATAAGATGAGAAAATAGGCCACATTTAGGCAAATCCATTGATATGATAGGATATAGATCCACATACATTCTGAATAAAGGGTCCTAGTTTTGGAATGTTGCTATGGTTAGGTACATGGGCTTCAGCTTGGAAAGAATAGGCTAAGGTCCCCCATCATATTATCTACAACCTATCCAATTGAATCGAGTCATCAATATAGGACTATACTTAGCATCTATCCATTAGGAATCATCAACGATCAATGGTACAAGGTAGCAAGTGGTGAAGGCAGACTCACTTTCTTGAGGAGTCTAATGGAGTCCAAGGTATTCACTCACCCACAATCATCAATTTGATATAGGATAAATGATAGTGTGTAGATGTAAACTGTGTACTTGAAATATGATGCAATTACCTTGACTAAGATTTCAATGCCATCATACTTTCATTATAGGTCCCTAATGGAGTTGCCATTATAGGTGGGGCTTTCATTGTAACCCAGAGTGAGGCTTGCAATGCACGGATTGAGGGCTTGGTTAGAGTGAAAACATAGTCTTTTTGAGGGGCTACCTTGAGGAGTGAGATAGACTTAAACGAGTGACAAGATGGAGTCACCACTGGGTGGTTTTGAATTTAGTTCAACTGACTTATAGCATGAGTGCTAAGTCAAACCATTTAGAGATAGGTTCAGGTTATGAAGATCTATTCTCTTAGAGTTTCAAGTTTGATTTTCCCATTTTATTTGAGTTAATTATCTAAGGCAAGTGAGCATTCATAAACATGAAATCAGCATACAAGGGGGTATAACATAATAATAATCATGGAAGATATAGCATGACAAGTATGATACGGTAATCATGGCATGACATCATAATATAGTAATCATGGCATGAAAATGGCATAGGCATGGCATGTAAGATGATATGGCATAAGCATGACATGCAAAATTACATGGCATATGCATGACATGTGAGATGACATGATATAGGTATGACATGTGAGATGGCATGATATAGGCATGTCATGTGAGATGACATGATATAGGCATGACATGTGAAATGATATGACATAAGCATGACATATGAGATGACATGGCATAGGCATGACATGTGAGATGATATGACATAAGCATGACATGGCATAATATACATCATATAGCAATGATAAAATGATCATAGCAGCACAAATGAAAAATAATAATAATGACTTGAAGAAAGGGATTGAAGAAGATAAGGAATACATGATGAAATAAGGCTAAATCATACATATCAAGGGAAATAAAATAGAGTCCTATTATATTACAAAAGATCTTTAATGATACAAAAATCTGAGATGTTAAGCAACATTTTGACCACTTGAGAAAAGATGATATCGAGCAACATGAGTCAAAAATGAAAAATGATAATGCAAAACATGAGCAAATAATCGCTAGTAGCAAACAAAATTTGGGACTCAATTGATTAATTCAATGCCATGTAAAAGCATAAATCAAGGGCTAAAGTTCAATGAATGTAAGGGCAACAATCATGAGAATGGGTATAAATATGAATAAGATCATGAAAATCAAGTAAAAATGATCAATTTTAGGTAAAATCAATCAATAGCATAATTAGAAGATTCTAAGATCACATGAAGCATCACTTAGAAATAAATCAACATCCAGTTAGGTTCAACATGTCAAGTGACAAGCAAAATCATAATTAAAATGGCATTAATTGAGAAATTAAGCAAATCAATAATGATTTTATAGCAAAATCAATAAATTGATCATGGACAACTTGATTGGAAGGCTCTAACATCATTCAAATGTTAATTAGAGATAACAAAACACAACCAATCAAAGCCAATCATATCATCAACATCAACATAACAAATTAAATAGCCATTTAACTTGATAAAATTAATTTTGAAACTAAAATTAAGAATGTTGAATCAATGTATGATGAATTCAGATCATTAAGGCTACTATGAAGCCTCTAATGCTATTGAAAACCTCAATAAAAAGTGAAAAACAAGTGAAAAATGAATCAAAAATAAGATTTTTTTGGAAAACAGGCATCAGTGTGCGCAGCATGTAGGTGGATGTGTGTTACATATAGCTCATGTGTGGCATATATAATGCCTTGTACATAACATGTAGCATACACAGAATGAAGCAAACTAAGTTTTAAGGCTAAAACATGAATTAAATCATAAATCTTAGTAGATTTACAACCATAGCATATTGTTAAAGGCATGAACAAGCACTAAAGATCATTATATCACGCATGATTGAAGCCAATCATCAAAACAAAGCCAAAAATCACAATGCACAATGAAATCAAGAATAAAAGGAGAAGAGAATAGGCATTCAACTCACCAAAGAAGGACTAGCTTCTGAGATATTATTTCTAAACATGATTAGGGATTTAAGTAGGATTAATTAGTCTTTAATCCTAAGTTAATTACTTAATTAAGGGCTTAATTAAGTGAGAATGCAATTTGATAGAGTTTTGGCAAATTTTGTTAATTTTAGACCTTCTTTCCATAAATATAAGGTTTGTATTTATAGGTAAGGGTCATGGGAATAAGGAAAAAACATTAGTAATGTGAGATTCTGGAAATTTTTGAGCCATGTGTGTAACATATAGCCTAGAAAAAGGCTATATATGCAGCATATAGCAATAAATGCTCAATATGATATGTTTTTGACCTATGTATGCCACCCAATGTAAGTGTATTGGGATGTGCACCATAGGTCAAACAAGCATCATTTGGAGGATAAATGCTTGGCACCATATGGAGTATATTAGATTTGCTCGACAAAAGGCCATGTGTATATTTTTAGGACATGCAAAGCATGTAGCACTATGTGCTCCATATTTCATGAAAATGCATGCCATGTGCTCTACCTTCCATAAGCAAAATGTAACGTGCTTCACATGTCTAAAACACTTAGGGAAGGCTCAAAGGCATGTATTCAAATTAAGGTTAACATCAAGGACTTGTACCAAGTTGAATTGAAGAAAACCTAAAGTTACAGTGCATAGATTAAAATTCAAGGTCAACAGCAGAGCAATGTTTAATGAAAGCATACTGGATCATAGAGTTATTATCAATTACCTTTACGAAATCATATAGTATAGGTTCTTATCATGGAACTATAAAGAAATGTTATATTTCTATAGGAACCAGAGTAATATATAGTACTAATACATAGAGAAATGGACCTAATATAGATTATGCATAATCATACAGAAAAGAAAAGAAATGTTATAAGAAAATCAGAGTGAGAATGCAAAGCATGATTGCATTCCCACACACATATATTATCATTCATATATTATGGAAATACAATTACTAAAATAATGAATGCACTATAATTGTGCTTATATAAAAAAGTACACAAAGTAATGATGTTTAAATACAGTATTTGATACAGGAAAAGTTACAGTGGATCCTTTATGGTATTTAATCCTATCTTTACACAATATGCTTTATGCATTGCTTATAATAGATAAAGAATATTGCAAAGTGACATGATATGATAAGGTTATATTGCTTAATAATTGTCCACCATGATTTGATGTTTTATGTTATTTATGATACATGTTCATGTCATTTACTCATTTTATAGCACCACTAAGTTTTATACTTAATGTTTTTCATTTGATGAATACATGACTAGGACCTTTGGGCAAGTGTTTAGATTGATTAATCTATAGTCAAGGGAGGGTGTGATTTTAAAGAATCCCATTATCGAAGCAGTTTTGGAGAAATGTAACATACTCCGTGATGTCTTTTGTAGATGCAACTTGTTTTATTAACCTTAATGGCAGTAATAATTAAGTTATGAATTTTTATTATGTGAAATATCAATACCATTAAAGTCTATAAAACTAAATACATAGTTTTTACATGATGAATTATAGTATAGTTATGATCGACAGATATATGGTATTCACAGGATATAATGGATGCCTATTATTGTGTATTGATATTACCCATATTTATAGGTATCATCAAATTACAAGTACATATTATCTTATATAATTAAATGAATTGAAAATGAAAAAAAATTGGATGATTAGTGATTTCCTTACGAAGGAAGTTATTAATTATTCTACTAAAGCGTGTTATACTGCGTTTAGGTGTAACAATAAAACTAGATATTTCCTAGCATAGGTCATGCATATATCCTATGTGCCATACCATATACAATCACATATGCTTACACATGCACCCATTCTAATTTTCTCTATCATACACAAAAACATGTTAGATCCCGAGCCTTTTAAGAATGTTGCTTCCCCATCTGAGATTGTTTGCTATGTTTTTAATGATGCTTCACTAGTTGCTATTTAGCAATTGATTGATCAATTTATAGCCAAACTATTATCCATCAACTTCAAGGCTCTCTTGTAACAATAAATTTGGGAGTCTTTTAGTCCTGGAGACCTTGTTACCTTACCAACTCCTATCAAGGAAAAGGGGAAGGTGGTTAACTTATATGATGTTGAGATTGATAATGCTTCATAAGCTACTATTCAGTAGTTGATTGACTAGTCTATAGCAAAATTTTGATCCACCAGCTTCAGAGTTCTCCTACAGTAATAGATTTAGGAGGCTGTTAGTCCTGGAGACCTTATTACCCCACTAACTCCTATCAAGGAAAAGGGTAAGGTGGTTAACTTATATGATGCTAAGATATGATGATGTGTCACTTCACATGCTTGATGTTCACAAGTTTGAGACTTTTGCATTAGAATAAAAGATGGAACAACAGTAGTCTATCATGAAGATAAAAGGGATGGGGTCCGATTTAAACTTTGATGAGTTTTATGTTTGAGCTATTAGGGGGCTGCATGCTAGGTTTAAGCTTCCAGATATTCCTAAATACAATAAAGTTATAGATCCAAAGAATCATTTGAAGACCTCTATTAAGATGATAAGTGCTACTAACTTATTAGATAAGCAAATATTCCAACTTTTTCTCATCTTATTAGAGAGACCAGAGCTGCCTTGGAATCATAGTCTTAATAAGGTGACCACAACCTAATGAAAGCCTCTTTGCACTATATTCTGTAAACAGTATGGGTTTAAGTCTTGATTTGATGTCACAAAAAGCTAATAAGTCTTTTAAGGAAGAATTGACCTTTGGTTTAGAATGAGAATTGCCAATTTACATTTGAGAGAGTGAAACATTATCTCTTTAACCTACTGATTCTGTAATTGTATCAGTTAAAAAAACATTATTGCTTTATCTAGCCTTGGATAAGGAGTCAGTGAGAGTTGTGGTTGTTCAGGAGAATGAATCCAAAATTAGGTATGTCATTTATTATCTAAGTAAGAAATTATTACCAATAGAGTGCAAGTATAACATTGTTGAAAAGCTGTGCATGGCTGTGGTTTGGGTTACTAAGAAGCTCAGATGTTACTTCCAATCATATTAAGTTCAAGCGATCTCTAAGGTCGATCCTATGAAATAATTGTATGAAGCTCCTTCACTAGTATGAAAGCTTTCTAGGTAGTTGATATTGTTATCAGAATTTGATGTTTAGTACATCATTAAGAAAGGGATCAAAGGTATAGTGATCACTTAATTCTTAGCATCCAAGCTGGTGGATGACTCTGAAGCTTTTGAATTAGACTTCCTAAACAAGCACTTGGGTTAGTTGAACCAAATTTGAAACCATCCAGTGGTAACTCCATCACTTGGGTTGGTTGAATCAAATTTGAAACCATCTAGTGGTAACTCCATCTTGTGACTCTTTTGAGGCCGTTTCATTCCTTGAGGTAACCCCTCAAGAAAACTACACTTTCTCTCTAAGTGGGCCCCTAGTATTGTCTATTGCAAGCCTTGCTCTAAGTCATGACAAAAGCCTTACCCACAAGAATATAATTGAGATGAGGAAGAAAGATATGAAATAAAAGGCTATAATAAACAAGTACATATAATTCTAAAGGATGAGAAATTGATAAAGAGGACAAGATTCAATATGATGATAGTTGCATATAATAATATTAATATATATATTGATGATGAGATATGTGCATATGGGTCATGAAACTTATTCAATGAAATGATGAGACTTATTGCATGTTTATTTATATGATTTACTTGATGAAGAATATGACATATGATTATGCAATGTATAAGATGAAGACATGCATATGAGAAATATGAAATTGAACATGAGCTTAAAAGTGCCTTGGTATGGTGGTTGGATATGTGAACAAAGAATATGGAGGCATTAGCACTATGTAAATAAAGAAAAGCTCATGAAAGAAAAAGAATATGGAAAAGAGATGTTATTATGTAATAATTATGCATGATTGCATATTCATTTTCTTATGCATATGATGATTTGATGGTATGATTAGAACTTAGGATTAAAATAGGGTTATGAAATAATTACAGTGACCTATGTATAACCCGTAGTATATAGGCACTCTTATTAAGCAATTATGCTTAGAGTAAGTTGGTTTACTTGCATAGGTGAAGACATTGTACACAAGTAGCAGAGCTTTGGTTAAGTTAGAAAACATGAGAATTGTGAAGATTGTGGTGATAATGGAATTTAATTATGTATATAAACATGGTCAATGGAGGGCTATACCTTACACCTAAGTCTAAAGTTTCAGGGAAAATTGATGCCTCAGTGGTTTATAGAAATATGTTAAGTCTAGATGCATATTTTCAGGGGTATAGGTTTCAACCTTGGGCTAGGACTGATGTAGGCCTATATAGGACACTTCTTACATAAACCAACCCTTAAATCCATGAATAATAAGTTCATGATCCAATCAAGCATAATATATGAGCATCTAGAGTATTATAATCCAGATAAAATGAGTACAATGGGTATGCTATATGGCTTAAGCATCACCTACAAGTAAGGCATAGTAAGATCATAACAAGGCATGAGCATTGAATAGAATTTGATTACTTCTCTTATTAAGTAATGAAATTGATACATATATTGTATTATCTCACACTATGTGTAAGTAGAGGGAATATGCTATACTAAAGACAAGCGTAGTGAGTGTTTGTCATAATGCTTAGTCCCTGGACATCACCCAAGGTTGATTAATCACTCCCCTCTCAAGAGCATTAGGAGCATACTTATAAGTTACAATAGTAAACATTAAAGTGTTTTATCTATCATACCCTTAAAATACATAAATAAATTATTAATATGAAATATATATTCTACCATTGAGTAGGAAAAATTTCCACTCAATTATTAAGAGGTTTGGTAAAGTACTCCTTGTCTACAACTTCCTAAATTATCATCACTTGTGTTGATAAGTTCATCTTCATTATAGAGACTATTGACTACACCTTTGTAAAATTTGATATGGCAGATCATCAATAAATATCAGCCTTACTATCAACATGGCACGAACACAATAAACAGATAAAGAACATTGAATTCCACTCTCTTCATTGTGGTAACTTTAACTTGTATGCAACACTATCAACTTTATGAAACACATGGACTCATTATCAACTCTAAGAGTTATTATAGCTTATGACCTTGATATCTCCTCTATCATCATGACTATGCTCATACTCCACTATCCTCTAGACTAGTGCATGGCTTTTGAATGTCTTCCCCTTGGTACATTTGCTATACACACCTCTAAAGTAACATGAACATCTAAAACATGTATTCTTCCATTTAATGGCCTATAGACTTGTTAGCAACAATAGACACTTCATCTATGATTGGTAAAAGTTCCTAGTCTCCCTATAATTACACACTTTCCTTTTACCTGCAAGGTTAACAACAATAATATACACTTTGTTAAAGATTATAATATATATCTTGTCCGTTTATGATAATATCCATTACTCAACCTACAAAATTACAATTATTTGAAATTCTTATAATATGTTCAACAAAATATTATGGATAAGAGAAAAATGACTTATCTCTCATGAGAAATTATAGCTTGTTGTTGGCATTAGCACAATACATAATCTTATTTCCAGATAATGATAATCTAAAATGCTTTTGAATTCTTGGCTTCTAGTTTTTACATATCACCTCATGTCAACTCTGATGTTCCATTGAGAATTAAGCAGTATTATGGGTGAGGCTTTCACCACGACCTAGAGCAAGGCTTGTAATAGATAGCATCGAAGGCCTGCATGGAGCAAAGGTGTAGTCTTCTTAAGAGGCTACCTCGAGGAATGAAAAAGACTCAAAAGAGTCATATGATAGAGTTGCCATTAGATGGTTCCAGATTTGGTTCAACCAACCCATAGCATGAGTACTAAGTCAAACCCTTCAAAGATGGGTTCGGGTGGTAAAGATCTATTCCCTTAGAGTTTCAAGTTTGATTTTACCATTTTAATCAAATTAATTATCCTAGGTAGGCGAGCATTCCTGAGCATGAAATAAGCATACAACACGGTATAACATGACAATAATCATAGCAGATATAGCATGATAAATATGATATGACAATCATGATATAGCAATATGATAGGGCAATCATGGTAAGTAAAACATGATATAGGTATAGCATGTAAGATGACATGGCATAAGGATGACATGTGAGATATGATATAATATAGGCATGATATGTGAAAGATGACATGACATAGGCATAACATGTGAAATATGACATGACATAGGCATGATATATGAAAGATGACATGGCATAAGCATGACATGTGAAAGATGACATGGCATAAGCATGACATGTGAGAAATGACATGGCATAAGCATGACATGTGAGATGATAACATGGTATAGGCATGACATATAAAATGATATGATATAAACATGACATATGAGATGATATGACATAAGTATGACATGTGAGATGACATGACATAAACATGACATGTGACATGACATGACATAGGCATGACATATGAGATGACATGGCATAAGCATGACATGCAAAAGATGATATGACATAGCATACATCATATAGTGATGATAAAACATGCATAGCAGCATAATAAAACATAGTAGAATGAATGAAAATTAATAATGGCTTAAAGAAAGAGATTGAGAGAGATAAGGGATACATGATGAAATAAAGCTAAATCATACATGCCAGAGAAATAAAATAGAATTCTATTCTATTACAAAAATTTGAGATGTAAAGCACCATCTCCTTTACTCAAGAAACAACCTTGAATAGCACAGGATAAAATGCACAAATGGAAAATGCAAGCAGGGAAACAATTGTTAAGCAATAAATGAGATGTGGGATATGAATGAACAATTCTATGCCATGTAAAAGCATAAATCAAGGGTCAAAGTCCAATGAATGTAATGGCAACTGTGACACCCGGGGCTGACGAGGGCGGGGAGTGATCGCCGGTGCCAGAAAGAGCACGGACAAGGAGCGGCTCCTGGCAGGCTTCTAGGCGGAGGGGCACATGAATGAACTAATCCCACACCCGAAAAAGAGGGATCCCGAGACTATGTAAGGATGGGGTTGCATAGTTGAGTGATTTCGAGATTGTGCAGGTATGGGACTGTGCAATCGAGAATAGCTTAAGTGATTAGATAGGTACTATCCATACCAACAAGGTGCACCTAC